>JAODAL010008107.1:0-120273 GCA_025379985.1 Phyllomedusa bahiana
GAGTTTTTTTGGTGTTTTTGCCTTTAAGTGCCAGGGAATTTTATAGTGAAGCGATTCAAAGGGAGCGGCGGCAGTCATGTGCGTGTCATACTAAAACACAACATTGTATGAAGACAAACCAAAAGCCCCCTCTGCATTTTTAAGCATGGCACAACGTTTACAGCACCCTGCGGCTCTGGGCGCCTGGAAATAGCTGTTTTTTACGTGATTCGTGCCGAAGTAATTCGGTCCGAAACGAATTTTGTCGGAAAATTCGGCGAAGTGACCGAACCGAATTTTTGAGAAATTCGGCCATCTCTAATTGCGGTGCCTACTCCAGAGGTGGTGGGGGGACGAGGCCTAATGCATAGTTTTCTATGAGAGCTAAGGATTACTGTAATTGCGGCGCACATCTCGCCGCGTATAAAGCGCTAATACGTGGCGAAATGTGCGCCACAATTACGCCGTGTGAACATACCCTTAATATAAAGCTGCCATGACAACTGCTCAGTACCACATGATCTGGTTGTAGGCTGGCGATCAGAGATGCAGATGGTGCACAGTACTGTTTCTTAATGGAGTTTTCTCACTACAAGGATTGCTGCTGATGTTAAAGATCTTACAAAAACAAGTCACTTTGCAATATATGTCCATTAACAGTGTCCTACTTTTTCCCTAGATTCCCTCTTGTTGGGCTGCTTTTAGGTCACTATAGGTACAGATCTGCTTGTTCTCTCCTGATGGGCTGCCAGCACTGGTTGCTATAGCTAAAGACCTGGCTTCTACTGCAGTCTAGCAGAAGCCAGGAAACAAGACCCTGAATTCAAAATGAAGAAAACAGGACTGAGTTAAGATGAATCAATGTAGTGAGACAACCCCTTTAATCCTTACATGCTGTTGACAGGGCGCACTAGAACCATACAAAGCTACATATTTATAGATTTGTTACGGCATTTCTAGGCGCATTACAGCTGGAACAGGTAAACCACTTTCAAACTGGTATAACTGAACCAGAAATGGCGCCGGAGTGCTGGAATGTGCCCGATTTATGACCCGCTGTATAGCGGGCTCATAAATCAGGTGCATTCTATGCCGTTATTAGGCGCATGAAATTTGACTTGCAAATGCCAAATTTCATACATGTCTCCCTTAGGGCGACATGTATGAGTCAAATGCGCCGAAGTTCCTTTTCTCATCTTTTCTTTCAGTGTATAATGCGCCTGAATGTATGAAAGTGTTTTTTTGCGCATTTATAAATGATGTCTAAAGTTCATTGCACCTCGCCTTTGTGTTTGGCGCATTATGGAACTTAGACGCATTAGTAATGCACCAAACATGTATAAAGGCTATAGATAGACTGTAAATAAAAGAAAAGTCATTAGAATAGCATGTCAGGGAAAAGAAACAATGGTACTGATCTTGCTTGGTGGACCACAAGTCCCAGCAATACCTGTACTGTGCTGGCTCTTACCGTATGTAGAATAAAGTATGAGAGCAGCACAAGTAAATTTAAAATTTAATATAGTAAAAATTAAAAATGTAAAAATCTGAACAGCATCATCAGTGGGTTATTTAATGTACAATTAGTTTTAGGTTCTTTTAATTTTAAATACATTTCATAGGAGATATTTTTATATTTTGGGAGATTATACTGTATATTTTTATACTAATTTTATATGATAAAATTTTTTATTAAATTTAAATAATATAATTTTATATAGTTTTATTTATCATAAATTACCTTTTATTATTGTACTGGTGTAAGTTGTGAAATAAGGGACATTTTTTTGCCCCTTACAGCAAATCTAGCTCCACTTCGACTCCTCAGGCTCAGACAGAGCACATTGAAATAGGTCTGCCTGTCCGAGCAGTAATGCGCCTAGTTTTGCCGACCCGCGTTCATATATGTGTCTAATATGACGAGTGTGGTGCAACGCCCCCAGAATGTCCCTTTATGCTAGGCGCATTAGAAAGTGTTGAGTCTTACGAACAATGCGCCTAACCCATTCGTTAGGAGCGTTAGACATTGTAGCCAACTCACCCAGAAAAGGGTGAAACACCCGATCATACATGTCTCCCTAAGGGCGACATGTATGACTTTTGGCATTAAGACACCAATTTTTATGCATATTACATTAGTGTAGAATGCGCCTGATTTATGAACCCATTCTACAGCGCATAAACATCAATTCTGGCTCAGGTAAACCACTCTGTAATACGTCTGATATTGGCGTACGGGCGATTTTAAACTATATTGAACTGGGCTTTCATCCATCTTGCCCTAACTGTTTAGTTGTATTTCATAACACAATAGGCATGGTGATTTTATAATTACTCTTTTTACAAGAAAAATTACAAAAATTGTTACAATGCTAGTACAGTTACAACCACAGAAGTTAACCCCTTAACACCACAGCCATGTGCTTCAGAAACTGTTTTCTCATGACACATTGTGTTTTAAGTTAGTAAGAATTTTCGGTCCATACAATCCTTTTTTATTTGTGAAAAATATCAAAATATCATAAAAATTTTGAAAAATTTACCAATTTCAAAGTAAAAAAATGTCTGCATGTAAGACAGGTAGTCCACACAAAATAGTTTGTAACCAGCATCTAACATATGTCTACTGTATTTTTTATGACGACATTAGGGGGCTTAGAATTTGAGTAGTAATTATTCAAATTTCCAAGAAAATGTGCAACATAGATTTTTTTAGGCAGCGGTCCAGTTCTGATGTGGCTTTGAGAGGCCTGTATGTTGGATAAACTCTTAATGTATTCAAGACAGCATTTATGAAGTTTATGAAACCATTTGGCTTTAAAAGAAATTTAGAAATTAAAGTAAAGTGAAGGTGAAATTTCAAAATTTCACTTTTTTTTCAGATTTTCAATTTTTATCAATTATTCACTTGAACACGGTAGATGTGACCAGGGAAATGCAACTCACCATTGATTCCCCCAATTCTGCTGTTTTGGAGATATCCCATATGAGTCTCAGGTGCGCTCTTTGGCTGAACCACAAGCTTCAGAACAGGAGGAGCACCTAACAGACTTTGGGGTCTCATTTTCCTAACGATTTTCTTTTGGCGCCATTACAGATTTGAGGGCATTCTAAGGTGCTAAAACTTAATAAACACCCCTAAAAAGACACCATATTGGAATGTACACACAATAAGGAATATATCCAGGGGTGTGGTAGGTTTATCAACCCCACAGGTCTTTCACAAATTTTATTAGAGTGAGGCTGTGAAAATGAAAAAAATATATATTTTTTTCCAACAAGTTGCATTTTTTAGCTGAAAATGTTTTATTTTTACATGAAATCCTGGAAAAAAGCACCCCAAAATTTGTTATGAAATTTCTTTCAAGTTATAAAATATTTATGTGTGGGTATAAACTGCTGTTTGGGAACATGGCAGGGCGTACAAGGGAAGGAGTGCTATTTGGCATTTGGAACACAGATTTTAATAGGTGCCATGTTACATTTGCAAAGCCTCCAAAGTACCAGAAGAGGTGAAAACTTGTAGAAGTCCCCCCAGTTTGGATTCAACAGTCCTCAGAGATTTCATCTAGGGGTGCACTGCGCATTTTGGGTGCGCAGGTGTTCCTTAGTTTTTTTAGCATTGGGTCATGAAAATGGGTGGAAAAATATGCAGTTCTGTTGTTTAGGCTTTGTTTTTACAGTATTCACCATGTGGCAAAAATGACATAACAACTTTACTATGTGGGTCAGTACAATTACAATTATATAAATTTTATATAGTTTTTTATGTTTCTTTTTACTTTTACACAATAGAAATATGTTTATAAAAATTGTGTTTTATGTCATCATAGTCTGACAGCCATAACTTTCTTGTTTCTCTGTATGTGGAGATGATTAAGGGCTTGTTTTTAGTTGGATGAGATGACATTTTTACTGGTGTCAATATGGGGTTCATATGATTCTTTGTTTGCTTTCTTAACAATTTTTTTAGGTGTTTTGAACAAGATACAGCAATCCTGGTAGTGGTTTTTATTCTTATTTTTTACAGCAGTCACCGTGCGGTATACATGACATGCTAGCTTTACTCAGCAGATCAATACGATTACAGCGATACCAAACTTGTATACATATATATATATGTTTATATTTATATATATATATATATATATATATATATTATATATATATATATATATATATATATATTATAATTTATATATATATATTTTTTTTTTTTTTTTTTGTTTTTTTTTTTTTTGCTGCTTTAACACAGTTAAATCACATTTTTTCAAAAGGGAAAACACATTTTTGCATCATCATAGTCTGAGAGCCATAACTTTTATAATTTTTCAGTGTACGAAGCTGTATGCTTTTGAGCGATTTTAAATTCATTTTTTTTGGAAGGCAGGTTGTACAAAATGCTGCAATCCTAGTAGCGTTTTTTATTTTTATTTTTAACAGCGCTCACTGTTCATTATCCGTGACAGGTTAGCTTTACTCTGGGGGTCGATACGATTATGGCGATACCCAGTTTATATAGTTTTTTTTGCTGATGAAGCGCTTAAAAGGTGTTTTAATTATGTAAAATAATATTTTTGCATCGCTATATTCTGATAACTTTATTTTTCCATATACAGAACTGTAAGGGCTTTTTTGGGGCATGAACTGACATTTTCTTTCATACTACTTTGGCATATATAGGAGTTTTTGATCGCTTTTTATTCTATTTTATGTGCTACAGGATGAACGAAAATTGCAATTCTGTGACTGTTTTTTTTTTTTTTTCATGGTAGTCACCGTGAGGGTTAAATAATGTAACATGTTTCTAGGGTAGGTCCTTGAACACGCGGTGTTACCAAATATGCATACTTCAGTTATTTTTTGGAGAGGGCAGTGCATGTTCGTTTATTTTATTTTCTTGAGTTTCTGTTTTACTTTTTTGTACTGTTCACTGTTTTTTTTTTTTTTAACTTTTCACTATAGGAGACTTGTTAGACTCCATTGTTAGAATGGAGAGCAGCATTAATGGTGTGTACTGCTCCCTTTGGCAACTCTCAATCACTGGGCACAGCCGGGCATAGTGGCGTCAAGGGCAGCCCAGAAGTCTTATATTATATTGCGACAGTGCTGATGGGGACAGGGAGCTCATTCCCTCTGTCTTTACCTACCGAAATTGCGATTGATTGTGGAAGCTAATGGGATAATCGCCCACGGCGGTAGGGAGCTCCAGCTGTGGGTGATGCAGTAAGGAGCCAGCTGTAATATACAGCTGGTCACATGTCGCAATCGTGCAGGCACCGCTTGTGAGCTTGCATGATCCTCATGCCGCACCTATACATCATCTTGCGGGATACCCTTCCCAACCATGAGGAAAAGCTATGTCAAATGTCAGTAAGGGGTTAAATAATTGTAATTTCTTTTTTACATGCATTTCTAATCCTTCTAAGATACCTGTTGTTCTGTGTTACTAATTTATTGCATTCTACCAGTTAATCATGGTTGTCCTATTACACCCTGTCTTCTTTTTAGGAGACAAATATCAAAAATATTCTGTTTCAGATATTCCCACTAGTAGAAACAAGCTGCCCCCAGGGGAGTCTGGAAATGGATGTATCCATTCTTCCCAGTTACACTTCTCATGAACAGGTCACCTGCTGAGAATACAATAGTTATACAGTTCTACCATTAACATATGGATGTACTCAGGATGGCCAGACCAGCATCCATTAGCTTTACAATAGCTGCTCAGCACCACTCCTAGGTGGACAC
The DNA here is from genome assembly GCA_025379985.1 of Phyllomedusa bahiana. Classification (NCBI taxonomy): domain Eukaryota; kingdom Metazoa; phylum Chordata; class Amphibia; order Anura; family Hylidae; genus Phyllomedusa; species Phyllomedusa bahiana. The sequence goes on from JAODAL010008107.1 coordinate 5,731, forward strand.
TAACTGGTTAATTGTATTTCATAACACAATTATTATGGTGATTTTACACAGTATTAACTGAGAGAATATACATGTTTGGTGGGGTTTATACATTATTTTTGTAAACCAAGAATCACATTTTTTGCACGTTACCTTTTCAATTTTTTAAATTTATTTTTCCTACAATTATGTTGTAATTGCACTTTGGTGTGTGCACTTTGTTTTTTTTTTTGCAAAGCACATTGAGATTTTCTACTTAATAATCAAATAATACAGACCATGAGCAAATACAACCACCACATGTGACTACCAGTTGTAGGCAGGCTCTGCAGACATATACTACCACCAAACAATGAACATATAGTGGTAGGTACCAGTGTACACAGGCTCAGCAGACATAAGTGATTGCACTGCAGTTACATCCAGTGACTCAAGGGTAACATCTTCTCTGATGGGAGTAATTCCCTTTGGTTTTTTCTTCTCCATCCGGCCCAGACTGCCATGACGATTTCTCCACTACTTGTCTCTACTGAATTTAGCACACAAACATTTTAGAATCCTCAATTTGCGAGCACCTAGTATATACTTACCTACCTACTGAGAGGCGGGGGGAAGGGTTGGGTGGTAAATATACCTCCGTACCTAATGGGGACTTATATAAGAAAGCATGGGGGCACCCCATCACCCACAGCAACCCGCTTTCCTGTGACAGCTAAGCTGGATGTCTGCTGTGAGAAATAGGGAATCACCAATTATTTCTGTATAGGCTCCCATTAGGTAGGGTGGTATATACACCCCCCACAACCCAATTGTGCAGTAGGTTTATAGGTCTCCTCAGGTAGTAGGTGGTTATATATCCCCCCAGTGGGTAGGTAGGTATATAGGTCTCAGGTAGATAGGTATATAGCCCCTTGGAAGGTAGGTATTTAAGTCCCATTAGTAGGTAGCTTAGATATATAGGTACCCTTGGTAGATTGGTATATAAGCCTTCTTGATACATAGTCAGGTATAGATGGCCCCCTGTGTAGTTTGTATTGTGCAACACAGTAGAGAGGTATATAAGTCCCTTAAGTAGGTAAGTATATAACCCAACCCCTCCCCCCCAAAAAAAAATTCCCAGGTAGGTTTAAAGATAGCACAGTATAGTGTACATAGGTAAATGGCCACTTTCCATAGCAAGGAAGGTATATAGGGCCTCCATAGTATGTAGGTAAATAAGTCCCCTCTGTAGGCAGGTGTAGAGTTTCCCCCAGTAGGTAGGTAGATGTATAGGTTCCATAGTAGGTTCATAGGTGTATAGGGCACCCAGAAGGTTGGTACATGTATAAGATCCACCAGTTGTTTGGTAGGTGTAAAGGATTCCTATTAAGTCGGTAGGCATATAGCCCTTCAACTGTTGGTTATTAGGTGTATAGGTTCCTCCAGTATGTAGGTAGGTATATAGGGCCCTCTAGAATGTAGGTAGATATATAGGGCCCCTCAGTATGAGGGGGTGTATATAGGGCCCCCTAGTAGTTTGGTAGGTATAATATTTAATTGGGAATCTGTTGTTACAAGAAGACTGAGAAGCTAGATTCTATGGACATAGAAGTGACTATTGAAGGCCTGACTACTGTATATTCTGTGCATTCTATTAACCAACACCTTTTAACACTGGAGTAAACAACAATTGCACACACTTTATTATGTGATACTCATGACCCCGTTTAGCTTTGTTTAAATGACAACAAAAATTAGAATGAAGTGGGAAAAGTTGCATAAAAAGAGATTATGGATATAGCTTCAATGGCTTAGTTATTTGTTATTATTTTTACACCACTTTTATTCCAATCATTTTTCAGCTATTTTATGGACTGGCTCTCCTAATAAAGAACAACATAGAAAATAGCACTAATTAGCTTGGGGTTGTCTTCTAATATACAAGTCTTTTCCTAAATTAAAAAAAAAAAAAAAAAAAGTATTCCCAAAATGTTATGGTCATAAATGGTTACACACATGATAAATTATTTTATGCAATAATGATCTATTCATACACAAATATTAAGAAAATAATCTGCATCTTTGGGTAATGGATCATTAGTGATCCCTATGATAGTATTGAGGTCCAGCTGGGACCCCACCCCCACCCCCACACCAAAGGGCATGGAATGTGAAGTTCTGTAGAAGTGTTGTGAAGAGGTTTAAAAAAACCTTAAAATGTAGCCAATGTTGCATGGAATGCAGGATTTACAATACAATCTAATTGACCCAACTTCTGATTTACAAAAAAACCCTGATCTATAATAAATCAATAAATAAGGAAAAAAGTAGAAATGACAGAAGTTAGACATCATCATTGGGTGTCAGGGTGTCCATGCTTATTCAGAGCACCCGCCCCAAAATGAATGAGCAGGACCTCAACCCTAGTAAAGCCAAGCTTTAAAAAAGTGGTAACATACACATTATTCCCAAATCGTGTCAACAGTTGGGTGAATCAGGTATGATAAATATTTATCTAGTGAGGAAGATCAGGGAAAAGGGCAGAGAAGGAAGCAAACACACACATGTTTTGTATCTAAAACACATTTCCTTTGGATTTGACAAGTTCATTAGGGAATATAACAGTAAGCACAGGAGTCAACAACATGCAGTCCAGTAGACACATGGAGCCCACAATGCTATGCTGTGTGTACCACAGCTATCCGGATGCAAACACCATATTTTTCCGATACTATGAGGCTTTATGCTAGAATAGAGTGTTTTCCATTCTTCGAACATAAATTAAACCAAAACACTCTATTTCAGTCTCATATATTGACAAAACTTTGTACCCATGGCCTTCTGGCTTGTCTAGGTGATCTTCACCAAACTGCAGATGGGCAGCAATGTTGTTTTTGGTGAGCAGCAGCTTTCTCCTTTCAATCCCATCATGAAAACCATTATTGTTAAGTGTTCTCCTGATCGTGAATTCATGAACATTGAAATCACCCAATGTAAGAAAGGCCTTAACTTTCTTAAAAGTGACCTCTGGTTCTTTGTGACATATTTGACTATCATAGGACTTGCTCTTGGTGTGATCTTTGATGGTCTACCACTCCTAGGGAAGGTAATATTGTTGTTGAATTTCCTCCTCAATCCATCTGAATATGAATTGGATGCATCCCATACTAAAAACAAAACAAAAATCTTGTATTGCTGATCATTTTAAGCCCAGGTCCAAAAGGTCTTGCAAGTGTGGTGTAAATTATTGTCAGGTTATTTGGTGGTTACCCACAAACTAGACCTGTTATTTTGGAGACCACCTTGGCTAACAAGCTGCCTAATTCGATATTTTGCCTGGTTTCCCAGCTATTTATATTAGAATTCTGCACCCCCCCTCCCCATGTTGGTGAAATTTTTGAAAGCCATGGCTGACCGAGCCCGATTTTTCAAAAATTTCTCTCTAAACCAAATCAGACCATTAGGGGGCATTCCCCGGCTTTTAGGTTATGATTTGCAGAGCAGTTTTTCTTTCTTTTTGATTGTTGAACTGCACAGTATTAATTAACTTACTTATCACTATCTTCAAATAGAGAATATGGATGCTCGAAAGGTAAATATGGTGTACATCATCTGTCGACAAACAGGACAATGAGCCTGCCGCCTCCTGTGACCTATACTGAGCTATATGACTGGATTTCTAATTGTCCCGTTTGCCGACAGATGATGCACACCATATTTACCTTTGGAGCGTCCATATTCTCTATTTGACGATAGCGACAAATGTGATAATGGTCTATCTGACCGAAAACATTTATTAGAGTCGCTTACCAATTTCTTCATTAAAAAATGTAAAAAAAATGATATAATTACAAGTTGTTCAACTTATAAGAATTTTTTTCCATACTCATATGCGGGCTATTACATTAATTAGTTCAAGTACGGATTGAAATATCCTATATGCCTAGCACTTAAACAATACTGTTATAAAATAATGTGCGAGCACCTGTAGTTAATTTAATTATGGACCAGCTGGCCATGGAGCTCAGAGAACTTGATGCGAATACACATACTCCATGGCAAATCCAAAAAAGGTTCTCAAGCTCTCCCCAAATACTTTTGACAATTTTGTCACTTGGGGGACATATAAAAGTTAGGATATTGCTACAATCGGCTGCAGATCATACACTTTAGGACAAAAGGGATTAGGTACGTTCAGACTGGAGTCACCACATGTGACCCGCCCAGAAACCTAGCCTCAATTACACATTCTGGAGTCCAAAATGTACTTTGCTGACAAGTTAAAATCTAAGGGCACACCATGAATCAAATGTCATGTGCACAATACACACCTCAAAATGCTTTATTCTGGCCCCGATGTGGAGGCTTGTGTCGCTAAGTCTAACCAAACATTTCTAACTGGATAAAAAATGAGAAGGCAAAGACACAGTTACACAACATGTTTGCAATGGACTAACACTGTAAGGTCAGGGTAACATCACCATCAGAGGTCCAGTTCACAATTGTGCCCAGAGAGGTTAACCAAAGAACAAATGGGATATTTTAACCATGCCCCCCAGGACTGGTGCTTAGAATTACAATGAGCTCATATTTGGCACACTATGTGGGCTACATTTCACATGGTAAAAATATTTGTCAAACTAACGATAATTTGCCATGGGGAAATACAGAGAAAAGAACTTAATATAATGGACACATTGAATTTAGTCTGTGATGTCAAGAGCACAGGGGAGCTGATCCTAAACAATCACATGCCTTAATTTCATCAAAAAATTATAAGACGTTCTCCTACAAACCTTAGTCACAGATGTGACTGAGAGATAAAAACATTTATACACTGATAAGCTACTCACACATGAACATTAAAGATCACAACAAGATCACAAGATCACAAGAAAGTGTTTGAAAATAGGGCTCTGGGATCTGACACTTTTTTTCGGACCTACAATTGCAAAAATCTTTACTTGTCTAGGCCCATCATAGCCAAGGGCCATTCAGGGTGGTGAGGAGTAGTGTTGATCGGATGGTTAAATGTTCGAGTTCCAGTCGAACTTCTAACAGTAATGGTGTTTGGTTCGAGGGTCGATTCGAACTCGAACCCCATTAAAGTCAATGGGAGAATTACCCTCCGGAAGAGTAAACTGGATACGTGGAACAACTTAGTGAAGAAAATTTGGCACTAAGAGGAACAGAAAAAGATTGAGAGTCTAAAATACTTCATTCCTTTCAAGGGCTAACTGAAAAAATTATGACAGCTTGCAAGCAAGGGCATACCTATAGGAGGTGAAGAGGCAGTAGCTGCTGCTATGAGGCCCTGCATCCTGAGGGGGCCCAAAAGCCCCTTTAACACATAAGACACCGGTATTGTAAAGGGCACATGTTAACTGGCATGTTCACTTTTTGTACCGGGGCCCAAGAACTTCAAGTTACGCCTTTGCTTGAAAGCTTTGTACATGTGATATATGTGGCAGCAAGAACATCCCAACGCTGAACATGGAGCGTATTTATAAGGGATGCAGTGGAAGCAGCCACTATTGGGCCCTGCATCCTGAGGGGGCACAAAAGCCTCTTATACATAAGAAGACACCGGTATTGGAAATGGCACATGGTAACTGGCAGGGGTGCCAATAGGGCAGTACGGGCAGTACTCCTGTCAGGGGCCCTAATCAAAAAGGGGCTCATTGATATATTAAAAAATAAAAACTAGTTATGGATGGGGCCCCATTTGATTTGGCTGTATGGGGCCCTGAAACAGTTAATAGATGACTGATGGCAGCCCTGGTAACAGGGCCCATTTCACTTTTTGCACCAGGGCCCAAGAACTTGAACTTATGCCTCTGCAGGCTGGACTAGATTAGGCGGCAGTATCATTGGTGGCAGCGAGAGCATGCCAATGGGAAACATCGAGGTTCAGGATAACAGGACGAAATCTATTGTAGGTGCAAGAACAGTGACAGCTAGTATATTTTTCTTCATAGAAAACCAGAGGGCAGAGAGGGGATGTATGAAAACTACTGAGAATCCTGAGCGGAGGTGGCATTTTAAGATGTTACCAGGTTAATCTACTTCAAGATTTGTAAAATCCCAAACAAAAACAACTTCTTGGGTAGAACTTTTAAATGTACAGTATAACCCTGTAAAATGCAGTTATTTTGGTACCCGGACATCAATGCTTGTGGCTCTAGCATCAGTGGCCTATAAATTGTGAACCTCTGTCCAGATGACTTGTACGTTTTGACAAACATTTGCAAAAAAAAAAAAAAAAAAGGACTAAACACCAATCAAAAATAAAATTCCATACGTTCATTATAGTATACATAAGTAAAATCACAACATAATTGTAGGATAAAAAAAAATAAATTGAAAGGCATCAGTGATCCAGTAATAGGTAAGGAGTAAATGCAAAAAATGTGATTGTTAGTTTACAAAAAAATAATGTATGAACACTACCAAACATGTATCTTCTCCCAATTAATACTGTGTAAAATCACCATGATAATTGTGTTGTGAAATACAACTAACCAGTTAGTTTCCACCTAGGAGTGGTGCTAAGGGGCTATTGTAAGGCTAATGGATGCTTGTCTGGCCATCCTGAGTACATCCATATGTTAATGGTAGAACTGTATAACTATGGTCTCCTCAGCAGGTGACCTGTTCATGATAAGTGTGACTGGGTTGGACACCAAGGTCACTTATTATAGCAATGTTTGTGTTTGACCACTGGGTCTGTCATCTCTAATTAGAGCAATAAGCATGTATTGTAAATGCAGATTATCTGATACCTGAACTCTTACAGAAGTAAATCCTTCCTCCTCAGCCTGTGTTGACATTTCTGGACTCCTTTATACCAACCGCCCAAGCTTGAATATGAATGGGAAGAATGGATACATCTGTTACCAGGCTCCTCTGGGTAGCTTGTTTCTAGTAATTGACACATCTGAGACAGAATATTTTGTATACCTATTTTCTAAAAAAGAGGGCAGAGTGTAATAGGAGAGCCTTGAATACTATAATGCAATAAAATAGTAACACAGAACAACATGTATCCTAAAGGGACTATAAATTAATATAAAAAAATGAAATTAAAATTATTTAAAATATTACAAAATATTTAAAGTTGGAAACACTATTTTACATTTAAAAAAGAATAAAAACTAACAAACATAAAAATTGATCATAATTGTTTCTCTTTAAAAGTCCAATGTATTAATCCTCTTACCAATATTTTGTGCATGGTGTCAGTAAAAGGGCATGGAGCGGACTCACTCGTGGAGCCTGTTTCATACATGATAGGTAACGGCATGCAAGGATTAAGAAACAGTACTGTGCACCATCTGCATCCACGATTGCCCCCCCTACAACCAGGTCATGTGGTACTGATCAGTTGTCATGGCAGCTTTAAATTAAAGGGTCAACCATATGACCACACATTAGACCCCTCTTACGGTTTTGGTGCATAAAGATACATATAGAAAAGCGTGGCTAATAGATTTTAATAAAACCATTAGGCCACAGGTGTCAAACTGTGGCCCTCCAGCTGTTAGGAAACTACAATTCCCATTATACAAATGCATGATGGGAATTGTAGTTTCCTAACAGCTGGAGGGCCACAGTTTGACACCCCTTCATTAGACAGAATTTCATCTCATTATTTCCGCAATCAAACATATAGGTCACACTGTATTCTATAAGTAGCCATCACTTCATATGGCTACGGACACTAAATGACAAGTACCAAATGTACTTTCTAATACTTTTTTTTACTAAGAGGATACAGGGTGACCCATATGTTTGATTGCAGAAATATCTACAAAGGACTAATGGTTTTATTATAATATGTATATATAATATATATATATATATATAATATATATATATATAATATATATATATATATATATATATATATATATATATAATATATATATATATATATATATCTTTATGCATAGTTATCATGGCAGCCAGGAGTCTCATATGGTTCTTAAGAGCTGCCATCTTAGTACTCCTACTACACCCTGTTATAGGCAGAATGTAGTAGGAAATCCAATATTCCAAACTGATCTGCAATATACAGTATTACTATATTACTATTGCATAAAAAAGAAACGTGCGCTCTCTTCATGAACTAGGTAAGAACAAATTCTTATTTATAAAATAGAAAGATATGCTCTAACCTTTTTAAGATGTGCATTGGCCAACATATAAAGAAAGAAATCGATGTGCGCTGTCTATAATTACAATTCCTTGCACTTCCAGGAGCTGCCGCCAAATGCAAACTCTGCAGATTAACTCCAGTCAGCACAATTCTCTGCTAAAAGAGTTAAACAGGTGCAGTTCTAGAATGCCACACATATAAACACGACTAGTTGCTGCTTACTCTCACACCGCAATAAACAATATATGGAACGAACAATGGAAAAAAAGAAAAATTCAGATAAACTGAACTCAACTTCTTCAGGTTCCTTTGCTGGAACCTGAAGAAGTCTTTAGATGAAACGCGTTGTTCTATGTGTAATAAATTATTTGTTATTTTATCCTTTATTCCCGGTGGCGCTGGTAAAATTTCTCACACCTGTCCGTCAGTTCAAAGTGGACGGGGGTTCAGTTTATCTAAATTTTCCTTTTTTTAGATTACTTTTGCAGAACAGTGCACAAGTAATTGCACCCCTAGTGGTCTAGTACCCTAGGGAAACTAAGGGTGGCATGTATGAAATTTGGCGTTTAAATGCCAAATTTCATGCACATTATAATAACATAGAATGCACCTGCTTTATGAATCCGGTCTACAGTGGGTCATAAATCAGGCACATTCTAGCTCTAGGACAGCATTTCTGGCTCAGGTAAACCCCTTTGATAGGGGTTTACCTGTTTCAGCAGCAGGATCATTGCTAGGGTCCCAAAATATCTGGGGCCCGGGCCTTTTGTGTTAAGTTTTGCTCAGGAGGACTGGGTTCATACTGCAATTTTCACGCCCCATTGTGAACTGCGGCTTGTGTTTTTACAGAGAAAAAAAAAAAATATGTTCCTGTCACTAATTTTCTGCATATTCCACATAGATCAGTGATGGGCAAACTTTTGAGCTTGGTGTATCAAAATTTGCCAAAAAACTGAGCATAACTCGGCTGGTGTGTAACTTTGAGAAAAAAAAAACATGATTTTGTGACATTTATAGACCGTGGTCAAATATGACCACCGCATGTGACTATCAGTTGTACACAGGCTCTGAAGATGTACATTAACACCCTACAGTGACGATATAGTGGTAGATATTAGTTGTATGTAGGCTCTGCAGAAATATAAGTGATCACACTGCAGTTACATTTAGTGACTTACAGGAGACGTCTTTTCTGATCGGAGTCGTTCACTTTCCCTTCTCTTCTCCATCTGGCCCAGACCGCCATGAAGTCTTCTCCGGTCACAACTCATCTCTGCAGAATCTACTACACAAACATTTTAGAATCCTCCCTTTTCCAGCACATATATACCTACCTACCTACTATATATATATATATATATATATATATATATATATATATATATATATATATATATATAATATATATATATATACACATATATATACATATATATTAATTATATGTGTCTGATAGGGACACCAAAGGTTCCCCGTGGTATGTTATAGAGCTCCTAATTAGAAAATAATTGCAGGCCTATAGAATACACACACACATACAGCTTCTGTATCAGTGAATGAATTCTAAAGTTTATTTCAATGTGTCCACTATTTAAGGCTTTTTCTGGCTACATGTCCAGATATCAGAAATTAATAGTTTTCAATTAGTGTCATACAAGGTATAGAAGAACATAAAATGTATGCAGTATGCCGCTAGTCTGTCTCAAAGAGATTAGATAACAAACTGTGCATTGTTTCATGAAATTGGACATTTTTGTCAAAAGAGGCCCACATGAGATATGTATTAGACATTTATGTGTTTCTTAAGGGGCCCAGTACAGATAAGAAGTTTTTATAATGTCTGCCCATTCCAAGTATAATAGGAGATATCTCTCATCTCTACACTTCTAATATTGTAGACTAATATGTTTTTATATAAATTAATACACAAAATGGAAGGCAGATACAAAATGGAGGATAAAGACAGCGGATAATTCCTAACATGTCTGCAGTGTACATATATATATATGTACATACATATATATATATATAAATTATTAATTACACCGTTTTCTCATATTCAGCATCTCTATATGTCTGGTGGCCATTCCATTCCAGTGTCAGCTGAATTCCAACCACGGTCCACCTCATTCTACTTAATGTGCTGCTGATTAGGTGACCACCTGAACCAAATCTTATTTATTGAAGGAAAGTATAAAATACACTGCTGTGGTCTTCACAATCCTCTTGCAATAGGACAAGTTGGATGGCAAAACAAGCGCTAGGAATAGGGCAAAAGGAATTTGAATGAAAAAAATCATGTTTATTCCACCAAATATTGATTTCTGAACTCTTCCTGACTTAAAACATTAGTCTTATTGTTTCTAAATAAATGTGAACTTGTTTCTTTTACATTATTTGAGGTCTGACAGCACCGCTTCTTTTTTTTTATTAATTTGAAGATGTCTTATTTGCTGCAAATAAATACCAAATTTTGTGCTTTGAATTTCGGAGACATGTTGTCAGTAGTTTATATAATAAAATAACAGTGTACATTTTTCTCCAAATATTGACCATTGATGAGAGAAATCAGAGAAACTGAATATTTTGCAGTGGTCTCTTAATTTTTTCCAGAGCTGTATTTATTAATTATATGTGGCTATGTGGCCCCCAGTATATGATCAAAAAGTCACATCAAATCTCAAAATAGCACCAATAAAAACTACACTTCTGCTCACATAGAGACAATGAGTTCTCTCATGTCCATATACGAAAATAAAGCTATTGGTTACAGAGTATGATGCTGCAGAACAAATCTAGAAACTAAAAAAGTTACATTTTTAGAAGCACTAAAACATATTAAAAGTTCTAACAAAGTTGTATGGCCAGAATCTTGCCGACCTGTGAAATAATATATCATTTATACTGAATTGTAAACTCCATAAACAGTGGCCCAGGTGCTTTTTTTTCAAATATTTTTTTTTTTTGGAGAGGCTTCCAGTACAATATATGATACAGTAAACAACATTATTAAAAAATAGATCTGGTCCTGCAAAAACCGACCCCTGATAGGAATATGTGGAGGAAAAAAAAAAAAAAAAACGTTACTGATCTTGGAAGGCTCTGAGAAAAAGACGAATGAAACAAACAATTCCTGCAGTGGGAATGGGTTAAAATGGAAATAAATCTGTATATCGGTACCAGCAATTATGTTTCTGGGGTTTTCAGGAGAGACAGCTGTCGGCTGAATGAGTATTTGGTGCCAGCAGTTACTGCTAGGTACTTGCCACGTTCTTGGGGCCTGTTTTGTGTGTATCCTGGAAGAGCATCCATCATGTTAAACCTATCCATGTTGTTAACTTGCCTGACAGGAGACAAAAGTGTGTCCTATTGGCCTCTGATTGGCAGGTATATATCTGTATTCCACAATAAAGAATAGCAAAGCTCAGAAGCCTAAATTATCCTACAGAACGGTCTTATTTAAAAAAGTATATATTTTTTTTTACAATGGGACCCTATAGGTGATATTCATCAGAGGTATCAGTATAATGTATATGACTTGGTGTGTAAATAAATCAGAAGCCAGAAATGAGATATGTGGTCAGGTGACCTGTGACACATATACACTTATAGTGATCATTAGAGATGTACATGTTAATAATAATATTAATGATAATTGCTATCAAAGAAAAGCCACAAGTCATCCACAAAATATTTGGACATTAATACTCAATATAAAATCAATGAATAACAATTCAGTGCCAGTTTGTATTTTGGTGACATCAGTAGAATGTGCGACCTGACTATTTACTAACAAACAATGCTGAGTTGGGCGACTCCCCGATACCCCTGTGAATAGACCAGCTACTTCATAAGTCCATTCACAGCTAATTCAATAACAAGAGTCTATGGTCAGTGAATGGTCAATGTCTAGTTGGTTACATCATTAGCAATTTAATAGAGGTTCATTAACATCCAATAGTCAAATGGAAGGGGAGTGACCCAACCCCCAGTACCTACTCAAAAGTCAGAAGCAACTCATGAGTTTTATGGATTTACTCATTCATCTGAGAAGGAGCAAACACCATTTTTTACCTACAATGGAGCCAACCTGGATAACCGTGGAGGATGTTACAGAGGTTTACAAGATCATTAAGAGGTTGGGTGAGGGAACTTATGGCCAAGTTCTACTTGCTGAAGACAGAGCCACAGGTATGTGAAGAAGGCCAGAATAAAATAGTCCATGCACGATAGACTGAGGACTGACAAAAAGGTTTTATTTCCCTTACAACCCCTAATAAGCCTGTTCAATAGAATAGCTTTATTATTTCTAAGGCAGAATGTAGATAAATGGTTGCCATACTCCTCTAGCCTCACTATTAGGCTTGGTTCACACAGTGTTTTTTATGCTTATTTTGCTGCAATATTTGTAAGTCAAAACTAGGAATGGAGTCTAAAGAGAGCAAAATGGGTTTTGGACCTATTTATGGTTTTGGCTTTCAGATACTGCTGCAAAATAAGCATCAACTACCCCTGTATGTCCCCAGCCTTATATTAAGAAACCAGGAATGAACCTCTTAGTGACCAGACTAGTTTAGGCTGTAATGACCAGACTTAATTTTTTCATTGTTGCATTCTAAGAACAAAAACCTTTTTCTGTCCACTTAGTGTTCAGGTGGCTTTTTTTTTGTTTTTTGAAGTAGAAGGTTTTTTTTTTAATGGCATCATTTGAAAATATCTAATTTCATACAGTAGCTATTTCTAGAAATTTCATGATGGCTTATTTTTTGCCTAATGCGTTTGTGCTGTTCACGGTGCAGTAATAATACCCTGGGTATTTTATTTTCTGAGCCACTACTACTATTGCAATGCCAAACTCGCATAGTTTTTTTTGTTAGTTTACATTTGATAACAACAAAAATTGTTTTCTTTGTATGTTGCCGCTATTCAAGGAGAGTTTATATTTGAGAAGCCAGAACTTTATGATGGCTTATTTTTTTTTATAGATAACTTGTAGTTTTACTTGTATAATTTTTTCACCACCTTTTTTAGTCTGTTTTTGAAGGCAGGATGTACAAGAAACACAAAACAGTAGTTTTTTGTTATAATATCACAGATTTATTCTATGAGTGTCTACAATACCAAAACATACTGCTTCTGCAGAACACATAGCAATTGAGGAAGAAATATTCTATTTGTGTTGCTGAATTTCAAGATCCATATACTGTATATCTGTTTATGGTCATTTGTGTGGGTTTTCTTTTTTCGTTTTTTTTTGTACCTTTTTGCATATAAATGAAAAAATTGCTTTGCAGTTTATGTTTGTAAGACTTTTACTTTGTAGGAAAAATATAGTGCGGATATTATGAACATTTTATTATTTTTTACTGTTTAGGTAAACCACTGGCTGTGAAACTCATAAGAAATTACAGGACCAGTTTGAACACCTTTTTGATGGAGCTGTCTTTGTCGATCTCTCTCTCCAAGCACCCAAGAGTAATCACAACGTATCCAATCTTCATTGATACAATGGATTATTATGCTATGTCTCAGGAGATCGCAACGGCTGGCACATTGTTTCATCTAATTGAAGCAGAGGTAAGAAAGGCCACTCCACATGTTCTATTTACAACATGACCCTTCTTATTGTGATATACTAAGGCAAGAGCTACCCAGATACATCTCTAATGATACATACACCAAGCTCATGGCCTTTAGTGACACATTGAGATGAGGACTCCATTGCAATGCAGTGTTTGATACAACATGGCCATCAGTATAACCAATTTCACTATAGCAGCACTAAACTGCACCATAGTCTAATATGTAGAAGCTCTTTATGATAGTTTACAACTATATCTAATTATGCTGATCTCATTTCTGCAGGTTGGAATTCCAGAGGAAGCCCTAAAGAGGTGCGCAACCCAAATATCTGGTGCTCTTCACTATATGCATTCCAAAGGATTGGTGCACAGGGACCTTAAGCCCGACAACGTGTTGCTCATGGACAAAGACTGTCATCATATCAAGCTTGCTGACTTTGGTATGACTCGACATGTGGGGATCCCGGTTTCAGCAATGTCCCATGTAATTCCATATATGTCTCCGGAGTTATGCAACTTAAAAGGTGATGACGTCTTAGTCTTGGAGCCGAGCATAGATATCTGGGCTTTTGCGGTTCTACTTTTTGTGGTTTTAACTGGATCTTATCCCTGGGAGGAAGCAATGGAAATGGATATAAATTACCAAGAGTATATACACTGGCGAAAATATCCTGAAAATACTCCTCCACCAGGTAGCTGGGAGAAAGTTACCACAGAAGCCATTGCCATGTATAATAACCTCCTTGCTCAAGACCCCTCTTCTCGGCACTCGGCTCTCTCTGTTGTGAACTATCTTAATTTCCCATGGAAAGTCTCTCCATGTGATCCAAAGGTGGAAGAAGTGGTAGAGGTTTCAGCACCAGATCATGTGGAGGACCGTCAGCAATATCAGTTTGTGATCATCCAGGACCACAAAGAGAATGCAGCTGGTCTTGCCGTGGAGGTCTGTAGTCCGGGCTTGGTGGTCCTAGCGGAAAACTCTTCACTGACTCTTGGATCTGAAGTTGAAATTCTTTAAGGCTTCATGGAGGGAAATGATAGTACAGCCTTTTGCAATATCCTGGTGGTCAAAGTTACCAGCTGTTCCCACTGTTGTGAACCAGAATCTTCTACAAGTGTGAGTATTCCATCCTATTCTTGTCATTTTCCAATACAGTAATTGGTTGTACTATTATTCCAAACTGTGTTCAAAAAGTGTTTACAAATTCTGCAGGTGATTATTTTTGTAACTTAATTACTCACTTGAAGGTGGCCAAATAGGTTTGTATCTATCTTAAGTTGGAATCCTCTGGATACTCTGGTTCCACATACTGGAAAGTCGTTTGGCTTCCTATGAATGCCAAATGTGTATGCCAGGAGATTCTATATATCATTTAAGATGTATCCCATTACAAAAGGAAATAAATAACTAATTTCAGAAAGAAAATATAGGGATTTGATGTAGATTGTAATTTTGTTGTGCTTTTTTGTGAGTTGCATCACAACAGTTTTGCTGCATTTCTATGTACAATGATCCATTTATGAAGGTCTGGTTAAGGTCTTATGAAGATAAGGTCACTGGACCATATCTATGCAGTTTCTGAAGCTATAGGATAGATTAGCAAGGTTTAGAGTATGAGGATGTTGCTGCTATAAGCCCGGGTTTTAGTCCTCATTGTACGGTTTCCAAATTGATAGAAAAGTGGACATATGTCTTATCTCTGTAACTACCTCAATGCTAAATTGCGGGGTCACCAGCTTAATTTTTAAATCCTAGAAGTAAGGCACATTTAAAACTTATGAATAATATATACATGCATATATATGATATATGAAATCACGTAACCCTATATTTTCTCTGACAAGAATATGGGCTGCTCTGTGTTATGGGATATGGACTTGGGTTCTTTTATGAGAACGCTGATTTTAGGCTGAGACCAGCCTTAATTTGGAATCTGTAGAATAGTAGAGATCATATAAACCAGAGGTTTCCAAACTTGTGTGGCTTACCACCCACTTTTCAGTAAAAAATATACTACTTGATGCCCCCTGAAAATCTTCCTCCATTAACTAGCACTTTGTTTGTTTAGAAAACAAGTGAATCACTAGGACACTAAAGTAGTTGCCCAACTCTTAATTTTTTTGACCCTTTTTATATTTTTTTATGCCTATTTATTAAAATTAGTGTAATAAAAAAACTGTCTCCTTTAACCTCAGGTAAATGGGAGGCTCCTATAGTATTGGAAGTGCCTGCCTCCAGTGCCATAAGAGTTACCCATCCACCTATCAGAACAGGAAGGGATGAACCAAATCGAATGTCATTGCTCCATAATTATTATGAAAAAGAATTTAAAATTTCCTAACAGTCATTTTAATAATATATAATAATTTTAGCAAAGACTTCAATAAGTTGGACTATTTTATTTAACACTGTTATACAAAAATTTAACTTACACAAAAGGTTTTATTACATTTTCTCTCCTTTTCTGATATTTTCTTCTTTCCCTTATTTTTAATCAATATACCCCAAATGCACCTGAGGCTACTACTGCCCTCCCAGATGTTTCCAGGACTACCCAGAAAGAACTATCGCCCACTTGAGGAAGCACTGACCAGACCACTATGAGCTGATTGGATGGTGACATGAAAAACCTTACAAGACCCAATGTAACCTATATAGTAAGTATGTGGCTGGTTTCAAGTGAAAATGTAGTCATGCTCTTAGCTATATATGTAAATCTACTCGTTGACCTTGTGTTATACAGCACAGTGGATGTGAGGAGTGATCGGCAAGTTCAGGTGTCTGCAGTGATCAGATACAAGACCTCTCCCTGCCCAGTTCAGTTTGCTTGCTTCATATCAGTAACAACCATGAAGTGCCAACTGAAAAGGACAGAAAGTTGTCATCCTCACCTTCAGTACCATGGTCTCCAGGGAACGCTTGAGTGGTGGTATCCTAGTGAGAGCTTTGTTTGTTGTATGTGAAAGGTTTTTTGTCACTTTACAGATATAAAGAACAGATGTGGCATTCTTAAATCTTTTATTTTCTACAGACTTCAAGACTATTTTTTTGTCTTTTAATTAAAATGTTGTCTTGAGATGGAAACTTATTGTCTATCCCCAAGATAGGAGCAGGCAATCAGTATAATGTATTTTTACCCTATGCAATAAATGTGAAATAGATCACAACTTACATTTATTAGATACTATTATTTCAATTCACTTTTTACAAAAAAGGCCATACAAAGGGTTAGGACAAAATAGAATCCCCTATTTCTACATGATCAAGTTGAACAGTTCCCGATACACCTAACATTATCGAAGCATCCCCTCTTTTTCATAGTTGTATAGCCTATATCGCTTTTAAACTTTTACTTGTGCTGTTCTAAACATCTGATTTTTTTGTTTTACAGGCATGACATGTTAGACCTGACAGAGTTCCAAAGGGGGATGATTATTGGTGCTTTTCTGGAAGCTGTATGTATGACCCCAGATTCTTAATTGCTTCATGTATCGAGACCTACTGGTTCCTTGAGTACAACTTAGGATGCAAAGACTAACAAAACGTCTTTAGACAGAAATAACTGTCACTGAAAGACAGAAGAGCACTAGAATAATAACCAAAAACTACAGCCCCTCAAATTGGTGCAAGTTTAAAGGGAACCTGTTTCATTGAACATGCTATTTGATCTGTGGGCAGCATGATATAGAGCAGGAAGAGCCGAGGAGACTGATATATAGTTTTGTTGGCAAATACCCAACTGAATTCTTATTTATTTAAGTTTCTGCTTATTTTTGGTTAAGGAGTCCAGTGCGTGGTCTTATGAAGGATTTACAGTTCTCAGTATGCACATTCATCCAAGGATAGCTGTCAGTCACAATAAGAACGTCCTTGGATCTCCTCAACCAAAAATGAGCAGAAATTTAAATGAATAAGTTACACGTTCTGCTGAATCTTTCTTCTTGTATCAGTCTCCTCAGCTCCAACATGTTGCTGACAGATCAGATAGTATGTACAGTGTGACATGTTCCCTTTAAGGGCACTTGTATAATACTTCTATACTGCTTGTTACCATCTCCCACTTTTTTGTATTTCTTTTCATTATTTCTACTTGCTTCTTTTATCTAATTCTTTACAGCCCTTTATTAGTTAGTGGCCTCCCCTCTCCTCCTCCTTCTCCTCTTCCTGTCTCTGCCATAATATAGACATGAAATGTACCATGAACCTCCCTAATAAAATGTACCTGATATAATGTCTATTTTGCACATGTTCTTTCTTATTGTCAATTATCCTGAAATGTTACATGCAATTTATTAACTTTATTATGCAGAACCTAAAAATGAAAGGATTTAGATATTTTTTTAGAATGTCCAACTATATAAATGAGGTCATATTGTTGCTGATAAATTTTGTTTTCACTTACACAAAATATTAAAAGATCTATAGATGTCACTTACAGAGAGGTATTCAGTATCTTCATCGTTCTCCACCACAAGGAATTTATCTTCAATGAGTATTTCCATACAGCGCCACCACAGGAATAATATAGCATTACACACTTCCCCAGGAAATAAATAGTGTATAGCTATTTCTAAGTAAAATTGTTATATAAAATAATAGATTATAAAGACCTGCATATAGGTCTGTCATCTATTAGCTAGGCCAGAAAGTTATCAAAAATAAAAGAGCTCCTCTCTCTCTGGACGTTGCAGGTTAGGACACTATCCATATGGTACAAGTTAAAAGGGCCCCACACAGAGACCACTGATCACAGAAACCTGTATAGTTAGCTTTTTTATTTCTTGTGACTATAGTTCTAATTATCATAAAAGCCACATTGTAAAGGAAGAACGGTCAATCTTCTTTATCAGAGACATACAATAGGTACATAAATGTAAGCACTATAAAACTGCCTCATATGGAAAAGAATATAACTACTGTAATACTGCCTCCTATGTGCAAGAATATAACTACTATAATACAGTTCTCTACGTACAAGAATATAACTACTATAATACTGCCCTCTATGTACTAGAATATAACTATTATAATACTGCCCCCTATGTACAAGAATATAACTTCTATAATACTGACCCCATGTACAAGAATATAACTACTATAATACTGCCCCGTATGTACAATAATATAACTACTATAATACAGTTCTCTATGTACAAGAATAGAACTACTTTAATACTGACCCCATGTAAAAGAATATAACTATTATAATACTGCCTCCTATGTACAAGAATATAACTACTATAATACTGCTCCTATGTACAAGAATATAAATACTATAATATTGCCTCCGATGTGCAAGAATATAACTACTATAGGGGTATGTTCACACGGCTTATTTTGGTGCGCATTTCCCCGCGTAGTGCGCATTGTACACCGCAGTTATGGTAATCCATAGCTCTCACAGAGCTATGCTTTGGGAATCAGCGTGACTCCCAAAACACATGCCGTACAGTACGCACCACAATTACACAGTGTTAACATACCCTAATATTGCTCCTATGTACAAAAATATAACTACTATAATACTTTTCCTATGTGCAAGAATATAACTACTATAATACTGCCCCCTATGTACATGAATATAATTACTATAATACTGCTCCTATGTACAAGAATATAACTACTATAATTATGCCTCCTATGTACAAGAATATAACTACTATAATACTGCTCCTATGTACAAGAATATAATTACTATAATACTGCTCCTATGTACAAGAATATAACTACTATAATACTGCCTCCTATGTACAGGTATATAACTATTATTATACTGACCTCTATTTACAAGACTATAACTACTATAATACTGCCCTCTATGTACAAAACTAGAACGACTGTAATACTTCCCATATGTACAAGAATATAACTATTATAATACTGCCCCCTATGTACAAGAATATAACTATTATAATGCTGCCCCCTATGTACAAGAATATATCTACTATAATACTGCCTCCTATGTACAAGAATATAACTACTATAACACCGCCCCTATGTACAAAATAATAACAGCTATAATACTGGCCCCTATAGGATATACAAGAATATAGCTACTAAAATACTGTCCTCTATGTACAAGAATATGATTACTATAAAACTGCCTCCTATGTACAAGAATATAACTACTATAATACTACCCCCTATGTACAAGAATATAACTACTGTACATAGGGGGCAGTACTTGCAAATCATACCTCGGGGTGTGATTGTGCTGCAATGCGCCCGAATACACCCCGCAAATATGGTAAACCACAACACACATTGAGTGCCATGATGAGGTGCTGTCCCTGCCCAGTAACAGGGGCTGAGACAAGGAGACTCCCCTGCAGGCTATGTACTATGGCTAGTTAAATACATTAACTGAATTGTTACTAACCAGTTAGTGTCAATACAGGAGAGGTACTGAGTTGCTATTGTAATGCTAAATGACTGCTAATGGCCAACACCTGAGTACAATTGTAGGTGCAGTAGAACTATGGTCTTCTCAGCAGGTCAACTGTTCATGATATGGTGTGAAAGGCTTCAGGCTTCAGGCACCAGGACTGTGATTGTGTTTTACCACTGTGTCTGTGATCTCTATTTAGAGTGATGAGCAGGGATTGTAAATGCAAATGATCTGATACCTGAACACTGCAGGTCAAGGTCAATGATTTGTATCAGATGCATTTTGGAGGCACATAAGGGACCTTACATAACCAAATCCTTCCTCCACTTTATACTCTGCTTCCACACTCCATTGGTGGCAGCTTATTTCTAGTAATTGGCACATCTAAGACAAAGAAAATTGTGATTTCTAAGAAAGGGACAACAATTCCAAAATGCATTGCACTGTTTGCCTGGAGCCTCTGCTTAAGGTCTCTTTCCCCTAAAGGGGGGCCCCCTTTTACTGAAAGGGTTTTTCTATAAGGGCTTTATTGCAAGATGGATTGAAGACAAACAAAAACGCAAACAGTCCATGAAAAGATAGAAAAGGGGTGAATACCCACAGAGGCACGATCATTACCCATACACATTAGGGGCGACATGTATGAACGTGGCTGTGCCAGTTATCTGGTGTTAAAAAACTGTAGTAGACCTGTTCTATAGTTGAAAGAAAAATCACCCCAAACTTTGCCTTTAAGAAACAGAAAGTGACATTTTTTAATGCGGCAAAGATTTGGGGTGTTCTGGGGGCGTTGCACCACATTCATAGAACTAAACACATTAATGATTCTTTGACTCAAAACCTAGGTGCAAAGCAGAACAGCCAGACCAGGGTAAAGGTGGTTTCTGAGCCAGACTTGTCATATTGACACTACTCTGCCCCTTTAAAGAAATGCCCTGCAAAAAGAACACCCAAAAACCCGGGTTTTAAAAAGGGGGTGCCTGACCCCAGCCCTTGTGGTTTTGGCTTTTCACTGCCCTGAATTTTATACCGCAGAAGAACAGCCCAGGGTAAAGGGGGGTGCCTGAGCCAGACTTTTTGGTTTTGGGTTTCTACACTGCCCTGTATTATGACCTGCAAAAGAACTGCCAACCGGGGGTTTAAAGGGGGTGTCGGGAGCCGACTTGTAATTTTTGACACCTACACTCCCCGCCTGATGTATATCTCCCAGAAAAACCCGCCAGACCGGGGTTAAAATTTGGTCCCTGACCAGACTTGGGGTATTGGCTTAAAATGCCCTAAAATGTAGGGCCCTGCAAAGAAAAACCCCGGGTAAAGGGGGTTCCCCTGAGCCAGCTTGGGTAGGGGCTCTACCGCCCTTTAGGGTATGACCTGCAGAAGAACACCGACCAGGGAAAAGGGTGGTGTCTGGAGCCAGATTTTTCATATTGACACTACACTAGGCCCCTTGATGAAATAAAACTCCCAGAAGAACAGTAAACCCGGGGTTAAAAGCGGGTGTCTGACCCAAAGACTTGTGGTATGGGCCCCACACTGCGTTTTGTATGCATGACCTGCAAAAGAACAGCCGGGCCCAGGGTAAAGGTGGTGCCTGAGCCAGATTTTGGGGAAATTGGCTTACTTGCCCTGTTTTGTGCCCTTTCCAGAAGAAAAGCTAAAAACCAGGGAAAAGGTTTTGCCTGACCCAGACTTGTGGTATTGGCTCTTTTTTACTGCCCTGTATGAAATAAAACCTCCCAGAAGAACAGCCAACCGGGTTTGGGAAGGGGGGCCCTGAGCCAGACTTGTCATATTGGGCTCAACACTGCCCGTATTTTATGCCCTGAGAGAAAACCCAAACCCAGAGAAAAAGGTTTGGTGCCTTTTAAAAAAGGGACTTTTGGTTTTGGGGTTCTACCCCTCCCCCTGTTTTTATGACCGCAAAGAAAAACCCAAACCCGGGGGTAAAGGGGGGTGCCTGACCCTCCTTGGGTATTGGCTCAATACTCCCCTGTATGTATGCCCCTGAAAGCAGAAAAAGCCAGACCGGGTTTTAAAGGGTTTGGGTGTCTGAGCCAGACTTGTCATATTGGCTCTAATTTTCCCCGTATGTTTTGACCTGCAGAAAACACCCAAGCCCAAAGGGAAAAGGGGGGTGCCTGAAAAAGATTTGTGGGTATTGGCTTTTACATGCCCGTATTTATGACCTGCAAAGAACGGGCCCAACCGGGGTAAAGGTGGTCCTGACTAGACTTTGGGGTTTTTGGCCTACCTGTCCGGTTATGTATGCCCTGCAGAAAAAACAGCCAAAATAGGGAATGGGGGTCCCTGGCCAAAATTTTTGGAAAGGGTCTACACTGCGCCCCCTGTATGAAATGCCTGCAGAAGAAAACCGGGACCAGGGTTAAAGGTGGTCCCTTTGACCAGACTTGGGGGTATTGGGCCCTTCTACACTGCCTTGTATGCTTTATCTGCAGAAGAACAGCCAGACCGGGGTTAAGGGGGGTGCCTGGGCCAAAATTGCCCCAATTGGCTCTACACGTTTTTGTATGTTTGCCGCAGAAGAACAGCCAGCCCAAAAGTAAAGGGGTGCCTGGGGCCAGATTGTGGTTTTGGGGCTCAAACACTGCGCCTGTATGTTTCCCTTTGCAGAAGAACATCCAAAAATGGGGGAAAAAGGGGGGTCCCTGGGGCCAGCCTTTGTGGTTTTGGGTTTCTACACTGCGCGCCTGTATGTATGAACTAATAATAATAAAAAAAATTTTTATTTATTTAGCCCAACATTTTCCGCACCCTTTTTTAAAATTTAGAGGGTGTCCTACACATTACACTTTAAAAGAACTTACAAATGAGCCCACGGGGGTTTTGGGCCCCCTGCTCGCGAGAGCTTACAATTAGTTTTGGAGCGTTTTGCGTTGGCTACCCGAGATGGGATCGATAGTCGATATCGGCCCTATCGATAAGGTTTTTTTCGATAGTGGCATGATTTTGAGCGATGACCATTAAATCAAGGGGGAGAGCAAAAAAACACCTTAAATTATTACACCCAAAAAAAGGCGGGAAAGAATTTGAAAAAAACACCACAACAGTCAAATGGATACGTGCACATCAAAAGGCCAACACATTTGGTTTAAAAAAAGTCACAAAAAAAAAGTCACAGACCATTACAACCCCCCTTTTTTTGTCCCACAACCCTGCCCCTTTTTAACCTGCATCACCCACAAATTAAAAAAAGTCCCAGAAGGCAGTATGTTTTAACCCCAACATGTTACTTGAACTGGAAATTGAATATCCCTGTCCTGGCCCCGCAGAAAGACCCCCAAACCTGCATGACCCCCGTTTTAAAAAAGTCCCGGGAAAAAAAGGATTTTTTAACCACCTTTTTTTATTTTTAAAAACGGGAAACACAAAACAATATCTGTCCCCCCCGCAAAATGACCATTAACCCTGCGGGACCCACAGTTTAAAAAAGTCCCCGGAAAAAGGGTTTTTTCAACACCTTTTTTAGTTGAACTGGAAAATATAACTGTCCCTGTCCTGGGCCACAGTAGGGCCCAAAAAAACCTTTTCTGACCCCCAGTTTTAAACAAAAGTCCCAAAAAAAGGGAGTCTTTCAACCACCTTTTTAAGTTAATGGACTTTAAATAAAAATTTTCCTGTGCCACACATGAACCCCGGGGCCGGGATTACAGTGGGTGCGGTGAGACCCCAAAGGCGGGCCCGCCGCATCAAATTAACACGCGGTTAAAATCCCCGATACGAAAGCAAAAAAAAACTGTCGGGGTTTGAACAAGTGCGGAAGGGGAAGTGTGAGAACTCCACCTTCCTCAGTACACATTTAAATTTTTTGTTACCCTTTTTCCCCTCCGTAGGGTTTTTGGCCCAATTGAGCTTCACGGGAAAATTTACGGGTGGAAAAAACGCTCCTTAAAAACCCATGTTTTTTTTTTTCTTGGCATTCTTTTTTCATTTTACCCCAACCTGTGGGGGGAAAATTGCTCTTTTCCCTTTTTTTCTCTGTCCTTTGCTCCATACCCCAAATTCCCTTTCTGAATAACCTATATCGGGTTTCAAGTTTTCCTGTACCTCCCTTGTACAATTCGGGAAATTTTTTTTTAACCAGCTATTTTGTACATGCAAGTTTTTTAGTATTTTTAAATTCTAAAAAACCCCTTTTTTTAAAAAAAGGAGGGAATCCACCCCATGCCCTTTGTTTCTCTTTTTTTCTTTGTTTTAAAATGGTGTCTCAATAAAGGGATTGATAGCTATTTTAAAGATCTTGCAAAAAAAAAATTTATTTTGCAATTTTGTTTCCCCCTTTAAAAGTGTCCTACCTATTCCTGTTTCTGACCAAACCCTCACCCTTGAGCCACTCTTGGGCAATTGTGAAGAACAAATGTCTGTTAAAAAAAACATTTTTTTTGAATAGGGCCTGTTGTATAGCTGCAAGTCACAGCCCAAAAAAGCCCCCAAAAAATTTAAAACATGGGCCCTTGGGGCCACTTTGGACAATTGTGAAGAAAAAATGTCTGTTTAGAAACAACATTTTTTTTGAATTTGGACCTGTAGTATTCTGCATGCCCAGCAAAATTTCCCCCCAAAAAATTTAAAGCATGCCCCCTTTAGCCACTTTTGGGCCCAAAGGGGAAGAAAAAAATGTCCGGGTTAAAAAACAACATTTTTTTTGAAAAGGACCTGTAAATATAGCCCGCATGTCACAGCAAAATGCCCCCAAAAAATTTTAAAAAATTTTTCCCCGGGGCCACTTTTGACAATTTTGGGAAAAACAAATGTCCCATTTTGAAACAACATTTTTTTTTTTAAAAATAGGACCTGAGTATTGGGTGCATTTCAAAAACAAAATGCCCCCAAAAATTTAAAAACTGACCCCTTTAGCCACCCTTTTGGGCCAAATTTTGAAGGGAAAAAATGTCTGTTAGAAACCCAAATTTTTTATAATTGGGGCCTGGGGTAATTTCTGCATTTCAAAGCAAACAAAGACCCCAAAAAAATATAAAAAAGACCTCAGGGCCCCTGTTAAAAATTTTTTGAGGGAGAAAAGCCACCTTTTTGAAACACATGTTTTGTTTCCCAAAGGGCCTTTATTAAAGCTGATCTCACAGCCCACATGACCCCCCCAAAAATTTTAAAAAATGACTTTTTCAACCACCCGTTAAAAATTGTAGGGAGAAATGCCCCTTTGAAGCCACATTTCGTTTTCCAAAAAACCATGATTATTCTCCCTTTTCACCGCTTCAATTTAAACCCCCAAAAAAAAATAAAATATGAACCCTTTTCACCACTAAATTTAAAAATTTTTGAGGGAAAATTTACACTTTGAAACCACATTTCTGTTCCAAAGGACCATAAATTTTAGCTGATCTCACAGCAACCCTGAACCCCAAAACCATTGGGGCAATGCAAAACTTCTTTTAAAATAAAATGAGTAAAAGGGGAATTTCCGGGGTTGTCATGAAACCTTGCTGTCTTTTACAGTTCCCCACAGCAAAAGAGAATTTAAAAAAGGGGCAAGGGGAATTAAAAAAAATTTTTGTAAAAAAATGACATTTTAAAAAAAAGTTTTCCCCGGGAAAATTTTTTGTTTTTAAAAGGAATGTGAATAGACCCCGGGAAAATAATCGGTGACCCTGGGGAATTTTGGGGGCCCCAACATCATCAAGAAACCATGCCTGATTCATTTTTGATAAAGTCAAACATCCCCAAATTTGTTGTGGAAAAACTGGATGGGTTTGTCTGTAATGGGCCCTCCAGCGTTTCTGAAGGTCCCCTCAATTTTGACGCTGGCTGCTGGGGAGGGGAAAAAACCCCTTTTTGGCGTGACGAGCCCCGCTGGGCCATTCGTTTCCCCCTTTTGGGTTCCCAGAAGTCAAAAGGGGCCCGGGAAAACATGCAAAAACATCGGGGTTTGGACGCAGAAAGGGCATGCCCATCTTTTTAAAAACTGATTCTGTGTGATGGATGTTGCCCGAAATTTCAAGGTTGGTGAGGTGGTAAACAAAAATTGCCAGAGGTCACCCATTTGGTTTTTGCCACCTTCCCTGCTGCTGCTACGCCTACTTTGGGACCCCTAATGCTGCACGTCGCTGATGTTGTTCCACCTTTACTTTGGGGGGAAAGTGAAGCAATGCAAAAGATGTCTCCATTGTTTAATCGCAAGGGATCCATTTCCGCATTTTACTCTCTATTTGGGTGGGTGGAAGGAAAGTGCTGATTTTGTTTTGTAAACCGGGGGATCCCGGGAGGGTGGGCCCCCCAGTAACTGTTTTTCATTTTGATTTGGGCCTTTAAAGGGGAAGGGTTTTGTTGGGGGAAAGGAGCATCCAAGCACTCTTGTGGGGAGATGGAGCCCTTTTTTTTTCCCAAGCCTCTGGGGCCCCAGGGGCACTAGCAAAATGATCTTTCCCCCATCTTTTCCCCCTCCGCCTCAAATTCGCACCAAAACCCCTTTCCAAAAGGCCCCGGGACGTCCGGGAAATTGGGGTCAGGAAAACTCCCCCTCCTCCTCCTCCTCCTCCGCTTCCCCCCGGGACAGCTTTAAAAACAGCCCTGAATTGCCTGGGGATATGCACCCGGAGCTTTATGCGCCCCCTTGCCCCCGCTCTGGGCCCCCAACCCGCTTCCCAAAGAAAACCATAAAGAAATTGTGAAAACTGTCGGGCCTTTGGATTTGACGGGGAAAAGAAAGGTCCGTGTCGCATCGTTTTCCCTCTTTCCCCCTCCGTCGTGGCGGGGGGCCTGTTGTTTTCCCGAGTGTCCCCAAAGATCGTTCCCCGAACTAAGTCACCACAAAGCTCAAGCTGACAAGGGCAAATTTCCCGCACTGACGATTTTTGGGGGCTTCTTTTCAAAAATGGCAAGGGGTTTGGGGCCAGAGCTCTTTCACCTCCCCCACTCTCGGTGGGTTTAACACCCCCGGGGGGTGAGCAAACCCCTTTCTTGTCGGCCATGTGTCCCCTTCGTACTGCGTAATGGGGATTTCGCTGCTGCCACAATCGCCCGGAGCATGGGGGGGTGGAATTCCCCGCGGGGTTGCCAAAGTCAACAAAAGGACCGGGGAAGGGGGGGGCCGAGCTGGAAAGCGGCCCCGCCAAAAGCAAACCCTTTCGGGGCGAAGAAGGGGGCAATGGCGGAAGTGCGAACTCAGGGCCTCGAGCCTTCTTCAGCAGGGAGTCCAGACCCGGGTAGCCTTTAGAAATTTTCTGGACGACAAGGTTTTATGACATGTGCCAGGCCAAGGGATGTGCCCCCCAGCCTACCGATCTTAAGGGCGGGCCCGCGATTTCCCCCCGTTATCGCACACCACCCTTTCCTTTGGGACAAGGTTCTTGTCACCCCGCCCGGTTGGGGCCCCGTTTTCTTTTAAAAGGAAAGGGGCCCTCCACAGCTCCTGACCTGTGTATGGACGGTCTCCCAAAACAGATTAATTTCAACCGGCCTGGGGTTTTCGGGGGACGTGATGCCCCAGAGGACCCTTGGGGTTTAAAAATGCCCCTGCACCATCCCTGCGGTTTTTTAAGACCGTTTCGCCGAGCCTGAGAGCTACCTCACCCCCCAGAGACAACCCCCCCAGCTCACCCGGGGAGCTGTCACCAAAAGATATAGCCCCTTGGCCCTGCTTACTAGTCCATGTGTCCGGGGGGTGAATGGGAATTTTTTCGGACAAGATGCAGAAAAAAGCGGGTTGAAATTTTTTGAAAGACACGGGGGCCCGGGCCAGGGGAGGGACGGCTTTTTTTGGGAAAGAAAAAGCCCGTGGGATCTGGTATTGGGGGGGAGGCGGGGGGGCCATGAAAGTGGGGGAAAACCCCCCCTGGGGGGTTTCCCCCAAGGGCAATAAGGGAACATTTCCAAGGGCCCAAAAACCTGGGAATGCCGACATTTTAGGCTTTTTCTTTGGGATTTGGGTTTGGGGTTAAAGTGTTTTAACTGCTCCCCAAAACCCGGGAAAACCCCCAAGGGGGCTGCTAGATTTCCACCCCTGTACGGTGTGCAGGTTTGTCCCCAAAGGCGGAAGGGAAAGGGGGAGGATGGGTCTCTGGCGGGGGGGTGGTGGTATTTGGGCACGGTGGGGGCTGAAGCGGCTGATCCCTGATCTTTACTATGAGAGACATGGGGGGACTGAGGAAGCTTGGTGGGGGGGCGGGGGAAAGGGGGAAGAAAGAGGGGGTGCAGTTTGGAGGCCCGGGTTTGGTTTCCCGGCCTTTTTTGGGGGAAGGTTCCCTTCCCCTTTCAATCATGCATTTTACTGCATGTACCCAAATGTTGGTGGTGGTTAAACCACTTAAGGTTCTTTCCTCTACTTATGCCCTTTTTCGGCAAAGGTGGCATATGAAAAATCGCTTGGGTGAATCAGAGGGGTTGGTCAAAGAAAGGGCCCCCCATGGGAAGGTCCCGGACCTTTTTTACGGCGATAAGCGAGGAGCGGGGTTTTTCGTGAAACCCTGGCTGGGGAATCATAAACAGCGGGAAATTCCCGCGACCGCCCCTTTTTCCCTTTTTTTTTGGCGGGGCCCTATTGAAAACCCCACCCCATCGTTTTTCCTCCTCGTCCCCCTTGGGTGAAGCGCTTGCAAGCAAATTTTTGTGGAAAAGACCAGGATGGAAACCCCGGGAAAGTCGTTTATCATCATCAATTCATTTTAAAGGTGACCTTTGGTCCCTGACTTTCTGCATCCCGAAGCTGGGGCTACAAAACAAGGGGCACTGCAAGGCTTGCCGACCCCCCGGGGTTTTTGCCGTTGACCGGGTTCCCCTTTACCTTTCCCCTGATGGGCCCTCAGTAACTGGGGGGTCCCGGCAGACAAATCATCCTCTTGATCTTTTTTAAAATCCTTCTGACCCCAAACCGCATTTTGTCATCAAAGAAAGGGCCGCAGACCCCCGGATTATCCACAGTGGTGGGTTTCACAGTTGACATTTGGGCTGCTTCATGTTGGACGGTGGGTGATGAATGGAAAAACGACATTTGTGGCCCTTTACTGCGAGGGCGAGGAGGTAAGACTGCTGGGGTGCAGGTTGCATTTAAACCCCTGAAGGACAGATTGGCGACGATTTTTCGTTACCCAAGATTCACAGGGCCCTGACCCAGCGATGACAGGCCTGACGGTCCTGCAAAATGACGATCCGCTGGAATTTGGTTTTTGGCCCCAGCCAGGAAGGAGCACCATTCTCTCGGGAAACCCCTACCTCCAGTGCTACCCCCCTTTGCTGCTTACCACCTGCATTTCGCACCCTGTTCCCGAAATAAAAAAAAATTTGAGAAGGTATGGAATAGTTTTTGGAAAAATCTCTTATTTAAAAAAATGGCAAATCACAGTTATTTCCCCAAATCCCTCTTTTAAACAAAACAAAATTTTTGGATTCAAATTTAAATGCAAGGGGTCTATCAACAAAAACTGGCTGGGCCCCAAAAATCCAAAAAACACGTATCTTATATGTTTAGGTATAATAAAATGTTTTATTTTGCACCTTTCAAATTTACCGTGGTGAATATAGAAATTGCTGTTTTAAGATTTACGTGGGTGCTGCGTCAAAAGAACAATGTGGGGTTTTGCAAAAAACAAAAAACACCCTAACTGTTTTGTTTTGGAAAAAATAAACGGGAAATTTTTTTCACCTTTTTAATTTCCCCGTGGTTTAATTAGAATTGCTGTTTTTAAGATTTACGTGGGTGCTCCAAAGAACAATTGGGGATGTGCAAAAATCAAAAAAAAACGTAACTGTTATGTTTTTGGGATAATCCCCGGTATTTTTTTTCACCTTTCAATTCACCTTTGGGAATATAGAAATTGCTGTTTTTAAGAAATTTTTAATGCTGGTCAATGAAAAATGGGGTGTGCAAAAGTCAAAAAAAAACGTAAATGTTATGTTTTGGTATTAAAAAACAGGATTTTTTTTTTCTTTCAATTCCCCCTGTGGTGAATTTAGAATTTTTTTTTTTTAAGATTTACGTGGATGCTGGTCAATGAACAATTTCTGGGTGGGGGCAAAAGTCAAAAAACACGTAAAATGTTATGCTTTGGGATAATAAACGGGATTTTTTGCACCTTTCAATTCACCTGTGGTTTGAATTTAGAATTGCTTTTTTAAAGTTTACGTGGATGCTGCGTCAATGAACAAGGGCTGGGTGGGGCCAAAGTAAAAAAACCTGAAAACTGTTTTTTTTGGTAAAATAAACGGAAAATTTTTTTGCCCCTTTTAAAATTTCACCTTTGGTGAATATAGAATTGATGTTTTAAGATTTAAGTATATTCTGCGTAAATAAAAAAAGATGGGTGTGCAAAATTAAAAAAAAACATAACTGTTTTTTTTTTGGTATAAAAAACGGTTTTTTTTTGAAATTTTTTCAATTCCCCTTTGTGGTGAAATATAGAATTGTGTTTTAAGTTTTTCCGTGGATGCTGCGTCAATAAACCCAATGTGGGTGTGCAAAAGTAAAAAAAAACACAAAACTGTTATTTTTTGGTTTAAAAAAACGGTTTTTTTTTGGCACCTTTCAATTCCCCTGGGGTTTGAATTTTTAAAATTTCCCTTTTTTAAGATTTAGGGTAGATGCTGCTTTAAATGAACAATGTGGGTGTGAAAAAGAAAAAAAACACGTAACTGTTTGTTTTGGTATAAAAAAACGGATTTTTTGCATCTTTAAATTTTCCAACCTGTGGTGAATATGGGAATTGCTGTTTTAAGATTTACGTGGATCTGCTTCAGATGAACAAGGCTGGGTGTGCAAAAGTCAAAAAAAAAGAAACTGTTTTGTTTTCTATGATACACGGTATTTTTGGCAACAAAAAAAACCGGGTGCTGTACAAGATTGCTGGATTGAAATTTTAAAATGCAAGGTTTTTTATATAACAGAAAAGGGTGTAAATGGGTAAAATTAAAATGAACACCTTTTGAAATTTTTAACTGATAAAAAAAAGTGGATTTTTGGCACCTAACAAAGAGACTGCATTTACTAGAAATGATGTGTATCCAATATTTTTTCAGCTCCCCAATATCCGGGAAAAATATTTCAATACCCAAAACTGTTAATAATAAAGATTTTCCCACTACAATGTCTACACAAAGTCTTGGTGAATTTTAATCCAGTGTTCTTTATAGATAGATTTTTGGTCTTGTTCGCCGCTGCACCCCCCCCCCCCCCCCTTCCCCCGCCGTTTAATTTATAGCGGTTTGATTTCTGTTTAAAATTCACTAGGGTAACTACATAAAATCTTCAAAAACTCTAATTTTAACTAAAATTTGGAAAAGGTCACAAACTAATAGTAGAGGGTTTTTCTGTGCCCGAAATAGACTAATTTTTGCTGAGCTGTTTGTCCACAGGAGAGCGCAGGGTTTTTTTCCCCCTTTAGACGCTTGGGGGAGGTTTCTGAGGCTGAACAGGGGAAAATTTTTTCTATGTAAACCGAGGTCATGTGATTTTTTCCCGTCAATGGGAACCCCACACATCCCAGTCATGACTCGCACACACATTCACCCTGCTCTATTCTGTAATTGATTTGCTGGCCCCCCCAAAAAAAAAAGGAAGCGCCCAAAAAGGGCGATCTTAATAGATGATGGGGTCAAAATTTTATCTTTAATTATCGCATGATCTGGAAATTTCGGGTCACCATAAAAAACCCTTTCCCATTTCAAAATTTGTCGATAAAAAAACGCTCAACACTACTTACAATCTATTATGGTGTAAGGGGGAGACAAAGGGGTTTTTAGAATTGCTAAAGTTTACCAATGGTCCAGCCATGTTCCAAAATAGGAGGGTGGTTTATTTTAAAAATTTTGGGTGAACCTGCCCCCCCGGGGACAGTAAATTATAAACAGAAAATTTCCAAAGAGTTCCCCAAGTGCGGGAGTGACAAAATGTGTGTGTTTGGCATTTAGGGGTTTTGGGTGGGCCGGGTGAGAAATGTTTTCTCGGGGCCCTCTTAAAATTTCGGAGGGGGTTGTGAATGTCCCTGATCGCCCGGGGTTGGGCATGTTCCAGAAAATTGGCGCCCCCAGTGTGAAACCCTTGGAGAGGGGCATGGGGGGTTGGGTTTGATTGGGGAATGTAATTGATTCATCAGAGAGCGGAGGCAGGGGGTTAGGGGTGGTAGACGGGAGATGGGGGAGGAGATTAGGGGGGGCAGCACGGGTGGAGAGCTTTTTTTGGGTGAGATTTTGGGAAGAATGGGGGAAATTAAAAATTTCAAAACAAAGGGGAATTCGTTTGGGAATTTAGGAAAAACTTCGGTTTTGAACGAAGTCGAAGTTTGGGGTATTTTCCGGGGGGTGAAAAAAAAGTGTGTTTTTTAAATTGTTTAAAATGGGGGAAAGCACATGGCGTTATTTGGGGCCCAAAGCACTCGGGGTGGAAGAAGGGCATACCCTGAAATGACATGTCCCGGGAATGAACCAATAAAGGGGAACTGGCGGGATTCTGTGACGTCCCCGCACTATATAAGTCCGGGTTGGGGAAGCGGGAAGCTAATACCGCCTAAAGGGACGGGTTCAGGGAAAGGTGGCTTCGAGGGCTAAATTTTTTACTGAAAAAAACCTGTTTTTTATACAGCGATTTTTTGTGGGGTTTTTATCAGGACTAAATTCCCTTTTTAATGTTTTTTTTTCCCTTGATTTTTTGGTGAAATTGGACCGGGAAAGCCCCATTTTGTGCGCCCAAATGCAGCGGGATAACTTTTTAATGCTATCTGCTCAGGGCACATTGAATACCCAAAGGGGGGGAATTAAGCCAGTTCCTTTGTTTTTCCATTTAAAAAAAAAGGCGTTTTTTTTTAAAAACAAATACCACTTCATTTTTGGCTGCCCCCAATTCTTTTGGGGAAATTTTTAAAACCCGGGGGGTTTAAATTTAAGGGGTTGGGTTTTTGCTTTTGTGGTACTCCAAGAAACCGTTTTTTTCACCCCCAAAAAAAAAATCTAAAATTTTTTTCCCTGAACCAAAATTTCACAAGCAAGGTTTAAATTTTTACAATTTTTTTCTCTTTGTTGTGTAGCGTAGAAAACACGAAATTTTGGAAACAGCAACAAAGATATTTAGCTTGTGGCGCTCAATTCTTTTGTGCAATTTACAACCCGGGGGGTTTAAATTTTAAGCTTTTGTTTTTTTTGCCTGGGGGGCCGACCCAAAAAAACCCCTTCTTTTTCCCCGGGCCAAAAAATTACAATTTTCCTGTCCCAAAATTCACAACCCAAAGGGTTTAATCCTAAAATTTTTTTCTCTTGTTGTGTAGCTTTAAAAAACCACGCAATTGTAACACAAATACGGGCTATTAGTTTGGTTGCTCAATTCTTTTGCGCAATTTAACCCGGGGGTTTTAATTAAGCGTTGTTTTTCTGTTTAGGGGGAAAAAAATAAACCGCCCTTTTTCACCGCCAAAAAATCCCTTTTTTCCCTGTACCATAATTCAAAAGGGAAAAGGTTAATTACATTTTTTTCTTTGTTTTTTAGGGGTAAAAAAAACACGAAAATTGTAAACTGCAAACAAAAGGCCAAGTATTTTCCCGGGTTGGCTCAAATTCTTTTCGCGAAATTTTTAAAACCGGGTTTTTAAATTTAAAGCGTTGTTCTGCATTTTTGTACTAAAGAAAAAGAAAACTTTTTTTTTTCATTTCCAAAAGGGGAAGAAATTTTTGTAGAAATAAAATCCAATACCCAAGGGTTAAATTTAAAGCCGTTTGTTTTTTTTTAATTCAGTAAAATACACAGAGTTTTTAAAGGGGGCCCCTACAAAAAAATTTTTCCTGCCCATTGGGGAAGCGCAATTTAATCCAATTTTTTAACCAAGCTTCTTGTGGGTTCATTTGGAGTCAAATACCCCGGGGTGTGTTTTTTAAAAATTTTAAAAGATACTTCATCAAACGTGTACTTTTTAACAATTTTAAACAAACAGTTTGTCAGCCCAGAGGGGTTTGGGGCAGGCTCTTCACCTGCGAGTGGCAGAGGAAACAAACATTTCCCGGGAGCATTTTCGCAGAAACAGAAGGGGACGTGAAGCAGGGGAAATCGGTGAGGCCACAACTGCCCATTGTAAATCAAGCCCCCGTTACAACTAGCAACCCAAAGGGTTCCCTTTGTTTGGGTTTGGGACTAGGTCTTCCATTTTCCCTTTCCCAGATAAACTCTGCCCAAACCCCAGCCAAAGGAGTCGGGGGGAACGCAAAAAAAACCTTTGGGTTGGGCCCAGGCCCCCGGGGAAGGGGGTGGGGGGGCCCCTTCACCTGCCCTTCAACCCCCCTCTGCCCCAATCCGGTTCCCCAGCCTTACTACTATTTTGTCTGGGCTCAGGGCCCACTATATACGGGGATGAAAAATTTTGAGGGGGGCAGTAAAGAAACTACTTTGCAGCAAAGAAAGGGGGCCCAAATTTTCCCCCTGTTCTTGCGAAGGGGCCAAACGTATGAGTTTTTGAGAGTCCCCAGGGGAGGTAAATGTTTTTTTTTAAAAAGGGGTCAGCCTCTGCAAACCAAAAACACGGGTTAATGGGGGACAACAGTGAAAATTTGAAAAAAACAAATAGATGTTATTTCCCGGGCCCCGCACGGGGGAGCAGGGTGTGGCAAGGGTTTTCCCAAATTCCTTTTTTTCGTCAGGGGAAAAAAGGGGCGGCCCCCCTTCAACTTGGGGGGGCATTTTAGGAGGGGGAGGGGCCCGAAAGAAGCCTTGGGGGCAATGGTCCGTTGGGGGGCCGTGGGGGTTCCCCAATACACCGGTGTGGGGTGGGGGAAAAGGCCAAGTTGGGGGCCCACAGGGGCAAAAAACCCTAAACTCCGGGGGGTTTTTTCCCAATCCAAAAGGGGGAATTGGCAAAACCCCAGGGTTTTGACACCCAGGCACGGACGGCAGAAGGTACCTTAAGGGTTTGCCGGGTAGCGTTCCCCCCCGGTAAAATCAAGCCGGTAGGGGCCCCGGTTTTTTGGTGGCAGGTTTTTTAAGGGACACCGAGGGGGGCCGGGGGAAATATGGCCGGAAATGAGAACTGAAAATTTTAAACGGGGGAAGGGTTTTTGGCCCAAGGGAGCTAAGGGGGTAACCCCACCGTTTTCGGGGCCCGGTCCCCAAAATTTTGGAAACTTAAAACCCCCCCCGGGGGTTGCCCCTGGGGGAAGAAAGGTTTTTCTAAGGGTTTTTGGGGTCCAATCCCTTTCCGGGCCCCAAACCCCAAGGGCACAGGCGCCCAATGGGCAGCATGGTTCCAAATTTCCAAAAAGGCCAAAGGGGTAAAGGGGAACCACCAAACCTTTCAAAACAAAAGGGACTTGTTTTCATTCTTAAATTGAACACATTTTTTTCCGGTCCCAAAATGCCCGGGCCCGCCCCTTTTTCGAAACCCGCCCCCCCCCCCCCCCCCCCCCCCCCCCTGGCGCCAGCAGCCCGTTAAGCGTGGGCGATTTGCAAAGAGAAAAAAAATTTAATGCGTCCCCCCCATCCTAATTTTGCAGAAACTTACCGGGCTCCTGCCCAAATTTGTTTTTACTGCAGCCCCCCCTTTCCAAAGAGGGGGGCCCTCTGCCCCAACCCCAAAAACTAATGGCTTGTGCCGAGCCGAGATGGAGATTTTCCCAAGCCGTAATTTTTTTTCCCAAAAAAGGGGCAGTCCCAGCATTTTAAAATAAAAAATGAGAAACAAAGGGGGGCCAGCCCCCTTAAGCTTAGGTTTTTGGGTTCCCAAAGGGTGGCCGGAAAGTGGGGAAAGCCCTGGGGGAAAACTAGGGTTCCAGGGCCATACATGTCCTTTACGCCCTGGGGGGAATTTTGTTTCCCGGCCCCGGCCCACCAAAAAACCTTGGACGGGAAGGCCCCGGCTTTTCCCCTCCCTTTGTCAAACGGGCTGAAATCCTGCCCAAATGTCTCCCTCCTCCCCCCCTTTCCACCACCCCCCAACCCCCAACTCAGCCTCCACAAGTACTGCTCCATTCATACCACATGTGTGGGCACAGCGGGGGTCAGCATTTCAAAACCGGGCTTGCCTCGGGCAAAAGAATTTTCAACAGGGGGGGAAACCCTTGGCTCCGCGTCATGCAGCAAGAAATCATGTGTGGCTTTTTCCGCGCCAACTGCAAATCGGAACCATGGTTTACGGGCAAAAGGGAAGAACATGGGGTCCACGCTGCACCCAGGGGGGGGATTTTGGGCCCTGCGCCCAGCATGGCGAAGTGTTCAATCTGGTTTTTGAAAAGGGGTTTCCCGAAAATCTTCCACCGAAACTTCGGAAACATTCTGAAAAAAGGCCGGAAACTGGGCTTGGGGACTTTATTCCCTTTTGTACAAAAACCAGGAAAAAACCCCCTCGAGTTGCAGCGGGCAGAACGGCCCCCCCCCCAAAACACCCCTGAAAATGCGATGTTTTTCCCCCCGTTGGAATTCCCGCCTGCCCATGTTGGACCGACTGTAAAGAACAAGGGAAAAGGGCCCCTTAAAAGATTTTTTTTGATGAACCAGGCAGACAGAAGTACCCCCCCCGTTTTAACTTTGATGTTTAGCCGTGGCAGCTCAAAAGCGGGGACACCCGCCGTTTGTTGAGGGGCCCCTTCGAAGGGGGCCACGTTATTTGTCAGCCCCCAACTACGGGTGGGAAAAACGTTTATTCCACTGCCCTTTATGTTTCCCGGAACAGATGCTTAAAAATCTTTTCTGGGCAGGGGACTGGAGACGTGGGAAATACATCTCGGGCCCATTTAAATCCCGGGGGGGGACGAATGGAGGAGGGGGGAGGACGGAAGGGGGACATTGGGCAGAAACATTGTCTGGTGAAAAAGAGTTTATTTTTTCGCCAAGGGGACAAGGAGGGGGACAGGAGCAGCGGGGAGGGTGGGTGGAGATGAGGAAAAACGGGGCAGATGACCCCCCAACCGACCGGGGCCCGTTTACATTTGGGAAAAGGGGAAGGGGCCCCTCGGATTTACTTGTGCAGATGGGCCCCGCAGTCATGCTTTTTGCCCCGGCTAGTGGGCAGCCCAATAGTCAGCAACCGCAGAGGGATACTTTGGCCTTTTCCCCCCCAAATTTGGGCCCTTTGCTTTTCCCCCGGTCCCAAAAAGGGTCCTTTTTTTCCCAAATAAAAGGAGAGGGAAAGGACACAAAAACCAAAAAAATATAAGGGGAAAACCCCGTAATTAGTTGACCACTGCCTTTTCTGACCGGGGGGTTTTTCCCCCGGGGGCTCCCGTACTTAAATTTACCCGGGCGGCTGGGGAAGGTGGGGGGGGAGGGGCAGTACCAGCTCCATCCGGCAGTAACCCAAAAATTGGGGGTCACTGTGAGAGGCTTCCTTCACCCCCCAAATGAGGAAAGGGAAAATGCCAGCACAGCAGCAAACCTGGAGCAGTCCATGAACCAAAAAGGTGGTGGCCAAAATGGACAGCACTCTTCCATCCCTTTTAAAAAAAAATCCGCTTGGAAATACTGGGGAGCCAAACTGGATGTGTGGCCCCCAACTTGCCGAGTTTGCAGTGGAGAACTGTCCTGCCCCGGCCCCCCAGTGGGGCATCAGGGCCCCGGGGGTTCAGTGCGGGGGGGGCCCTTTGTTACCACCAAGGAAAACCCCCTTTTTTCCCGGGAAATGTGGAACGACGGGCCCTTTGGGCCAAAATTTAAATTTAGGGGGGTGGATTGGCCAGGATTTCCCCAAAACCAATGCCTTAGGGTCAGAACCTTTCATCAGCCCAAGACGCCCCACCCAAACTGTGGGGAAAAGATCTGGGTTCAAACTACCTGCCTCAGCCCCTATTTCCCGATGCCCCCACCCGCCTTTATGCCACACATCTGCTGGGCAGTTTCTCCATCTGGCCCCCAAACCCTTTTTTACCAGGGAAGGGGAAATTGCCACCCACCTCCACACTGGTCAAATTTTGCCACTGTCGACTCATGCTGCGCTGTGGCTTTCTGCCCCTGACCCCCACACTGTTTTCAAATTTTCCCACTCTGTTGGGGCCCACTCCTGTTTTTTGCCACCTCCAGAATGTTATTGTTTCCCCTCCTGACCTAAAGTGCTGCGGGGGCTTTCTGCCGTGAAACCCACACACTGTGGGCAATTTTGCCACTGTCGGAAACCCCTGCTGCTGCTGTGGGTGCCCTTTACCCCCCAACGTGTCTTGACCCACTCTGGGCCCCACTCCTGGTTTTTTCCACCTCCCGAATGTCATTGTGCCCCTCCTGACCCCATGGGTGGGTTCTGCCGTTTACCACACACTGGTCATTTTTGCCACTGTCCCGACCTCATTGCTGCTGCTTGTGGCTGCTGCCCCTGAACCCCACACACTGTGTCATTGTGCCAAATGTTCCATCATGTGCTGCTGGGGGCCCGCTGCTGTGACCTACACACTGTGTCCAAATTTTTGCCACGTCGACCTCATCCTGGGTGTTGGGCTGATTCCGTGAACCCACACATTAAGTATTGTGCTAAATGGTTTTGACCTCATGCGCTGCTGCCGTGACCTCCCCACCTGTGTCATTGTGCCACTCTGTGACCTATTTCCGGTTTTTTTTCCACCTCCCGAAAAGTCATTGGGGCCCCTCTTGACCCATTGCTGCTGTGGCTAGCGCCGTCCCCCTTTCCCCACTCTGTTGCCCACCTGAAGCTCTCCCCTTTTTTTTTTCCCGCTTTCTGGGTTTACTTTTTTTAGGCCCCCAAAATTTCCCCCCCTTCCCGTTTTTTGGGCAAATTTTTTCCCCCCTTAAAGTGCCCAGGGGAAAATTTTTTAAAGAAGCGATTCTAAAGCGGCGGCAGTCATGGTTTTTGTGTCATTAAATAAAACCCCCCATTGTTTGAAGACCAAACCCCAACTCCCCCCTGCCATTTTTAAGCATAGGACAACGGTTTTAAACCCCCCTTTCAGGGTCTTGCAGCCCCGGAAAATTTGCTGGTTTTTTTTAAAGTGATTGTGCCGAAAATAATTCCCGGAACGAAGTTATTTTTTTTCCCAAAAAATTCCGGGGAAGTGAAAAAAAAACGAATTTTGGGGAATTTGCCCTTTTCTATGAAAGGATGATTTATTTTTTGTATTCTGTTTCTGAATAGGTAAACCATTGCAGTGACTGACACCCGGGGTAGAGGCAACAGTATAGCGGCTGGGAAAAGAAAGAAAAGCCTGGCGGGTTGCACTTCAGGACAGGGTTGAAAGGGGCGAGTTTGCAGAGAGGGAGACCGATAAGCAGGGAGTTGCAGTTGTAAAGAAAGAAGTGAATGAGAGCAACGTTTAGGGTTTGAGCTGGGTTTTCCCCAGTGGGAAAAGACCCGGGTTTTGGAGATGTTTCTTGATGGGCAGATGGAAAAGGGGCGGGGAAGGGGTTGGATAAAAGGGGTAAAACAGATTAGAAACTAGTATTAACCCCCCCAAAACCCGCGGGGTTTTTGCCTAAAGGGGTTATGGGTTGGTGCCCCCACTGAAAACAAAGGGAAAACAGGGAAAGGGTTGGGTTAAAAAGTTGGGGGAAAGACAAAAGTTCTTTTAGGGAGGTTTAGTTTCAGAAGGCAGGGGGGACATGATGTCAGGGGACACGGACAGACAGTTTCTGGTTTTTTTTGTTGGGAAAGGGGAGGGGTGGGTGTCAGGGAGGAGGGGGTATAATTGGGTTTTTTATCCCGCATTTGAGAATTTGGCTGGAAAACCAAAACCCGCTTTATGGTTTGTCCAATGGGGGAAAGGGGTAGATTGGGAAAAAAAGGGGAAAGGAACCCAAGGGTTTCCCTGAGGGAACCCCCCAAAAGCAAGAGGGAAAAGGGAGGGGGTTAAAAAGGGAAATGAAGACCAAGAAGGATGGTCAAAAAAGGTGAGGGAAAAGAAAACCCAAACGAGACGGGGGTACCCGGGGCCAATTATGCTGAGCTGGTTTAGGAGAAAGGGGGGTGTCCCCCAGTTTCAAACGGGTGCAGAGAGATCCAGGGGAAGCAGAAAAAAGTATTTGCCCGTGATTTGGCAGTGAAGGGGGAAACATAAAAGACTTTAAATAGAGGAGTTTCTGTGGGGTGTTGGGGGCGGAAACCCGAATGCAGAGGGGCAAGAAGAGAGTTTGTAGAGAGATAGCGGAAATTTTGGGGGAGAATAGAAAAGGGGGCCCGGAGTTTAGAGAATTTTAAGGGGAGGTTAGAGATGGTCGGGTTTTGGGTTTGCCCGCGCAGGAAGGGGGCAAAAGAGGGCTTTTTAAGTAAAAGGGTTATGATGGGCGTGTTTTAAAAAAGGGGTGGAAAGATCCCAGTAGAAAAAGAGAAAGGGTTTAAAAATTTTTGGGGAAAGGTGGAGTGATAGCTGGAGAAATAGAAGGACAAGGTGGAGGGGGAAAAGGGGTCACTAAGCATAGTTGGGGGGAACAGACGAAAAAAGTGGACACTTCTTTCCTCTGGTCGTTGGGTCCCCAAAAGGGTGAAGCAGACTAAAGGGGGGCCGGAGGGGAAAGGGATGGGGGGTTTTTTTGAGGAATTTAGATGAGTTTTTGCAGGTACGCAATTTTTGTCTTTGAAGTGAGGGCCCAAAGGGCTTCCCCAGAGGGGCAGTGGGCTGTGGCCCAAACTTTTGGGGTGAGGAGGGGAAATGGAAAAGTGTCAAACAGGCTTTTTTGGGTTGTTGTTTAAATGTGGGGAAAGAGGAGGTTTAAATATTTTTGTTTTTCGCAGTGAAGGAACATGGGGTAAGTGCGAGCATTTAATTTTGTAGTGGAGAAAATCTGAGGGGAGCTTTTACTTTCTCCAAAGGGTTTCCGCAGACCTGGAACCGTGCTGTAGAAAGCGATTTTGGGGGAAAGTGCCATGGCTGTGGGGGGTTGACTCTGGGGGGTTTCGGTGGTCTTAGTGGGGCCCCAAAAAATTCCCGGGGTGGGTTGAGAGAGTTTCCCTTGTAACCCCTTTACAGCCCGGGGCAGGAAAAGGAGTTGGGGGATTGGGGGGAAATGAGGACTGTATGGTGCTATGAGTTCCTGGGGTTGTTCAAAGAGCCCAATGTTTCTGGTGGGTATGGGCAGGTGTGTCCCGGAAAGGTGAGAATTTGGGGAATAGTGAAGGAGATAAGGTTGTGATCGGGGAGAGCCCTAAGGACAATTAGTGGGGGTTAAAATTTGGGAAAATTTGGGGCCCGCAGAAAACCGATCAAAACTTCCCCTCCTTGGGGTAGGAGAACGTAAATTGCCAAGGGCCAAAGGAATATGTTAGTGAAAAAAAAACCCAGAGGGAAAAGGAGAAATAGGGTTGTCAATGGGAAAGTTGGGAAAACACCCCCGAAGAAATTTTGGGTATTTTAGTGGAGAGGAAGTTTAGGGAACCCGGCGGGGAAAATGATCGAAACGGGGGGGTGAGCCGGGGGGTCTGTACACAACGTCGATTTTTGGAAAGGGGAAAAAGGGGCGAAAGAAATTGAGGGTGTGGCCTAAAGGGGGGAAAGTGAGGGGGGTGCAAGGGGGAAAGACCTGGGAAGTGCCCGTTTGGAGAAAGGAGTATGCCCAAAAACCCCCAACCCGGCCTTTTCTCAGGCTGGTGGGTTTTGGGTGAAATGTTTGGGGCCGGGCCCTAGGTGAGGGCAGCAAGGGATGCGGTTTTCCCGAAAGGGTGGAGCCCCTGTTTTTAGTGAGAAGGGGAGGAGATTAAGGGAAGGGTTTGAGAGGAACAGGTTTATGAAAAGATTGAGTTTTTTAGGGGACAGATCCGGGGCAAATTCCCCCAGCAACATGTTTTAAAAATGCAGGAAAAAATGGGCCCGCGAATAGCAGCAGATTAGCAGGGTTTTTATGGGGGGGGATGGAGGAGGGTGAGCATTTTAAAAGGGGGAAAGGGGGGGGTTTTTGGGGAGATGTCCCCTGCAGCAAGAAGCAGGAGGGAAAAAAAGTGACAGCAGGGTGGGTTTGTGTTGGATATGGGGTCCGGTTGTTTTGCAACATTTGGGAGGGTGGTGTTTGGGGGGAGGTTTAAAAAGGGGGAAAAACAGTGGTGGGATGTATAAAAAGGTGAGGGAGGAGGAAAAAGGGTGATGTGGATAGCAAAATTTTTTAAGGGGCGACCTGGGTTTTAGGAAAAAGGGGGCCCGATGGTACAAGGTAATAGCAATATTTAAACATTAAATGGTTTAAAGGGGTATGTTATAAAAAAGACCGTTACTCACTAACGGCGATTCCCTTTAACTCCCTTTAAGCTAACTTTTGTCCTATTTCTGATGATAAGTATTACTTTCAAATAATTTTCTTCCCAAAAAAGCCCCCGGGCAAAATGCCTCCAAAAACCCACCCGGGCCCGAGACCTAGCTGTTGATTTATTTTTTTTGAGCCATGTGAATTTCCTTCTACCCTCAATTAACCAGGTGTCGAAATTGGGGGAGTACACTGGGCCCCGCAAAGCAAGACTTCAAAGGGGGAAAAACTGGGGCTCAGTGAATAAACACAGGGAAATTTTTGGGGCACTAAGCTGGGGTTTTTAAAACTACACATTAAAAAATTTCCCTTTAAAAAAAACAGGGGGAGGGTTTTACAAATTTA
The DNA here is from genome assembly GCA_025379985.1 of Phyllomedusa bahiana. Lineage (NCBI taxonomy): Eukaryota > Metazoa > Chordata > Amphibia > Anura > Hylidae > Phyllomedusa > Phyllomedusa bahiana. The sequence goes on from JAODAL010008107.1 coordinate 48,268, forward strand.
AAGCTGTGGGATTGTTGAGGTAGTAGTCCAAGAATAAACATACCCCCAAAAATACAAAAAAGGGGAGGTTTTACCCCAAATTTAAAGCTGTGGGATTGTTGAGGGTAGTAGGGCCCCAAACATAAAATACCAATAATACAAAACAGGGAATTTAAAACAAAATTAAAATTTCGTGGGATTGAGGGTAGTAGTCCGAAGACCCTAAAAAATACCAATTTAATTTCAAAACGGGGAGTTAAACAATTAAAAGCTGGGGGGGATTGTTTAGGGGTAGTAGTCCCAAAAACATAAAAATACCAAAAATTACAAAACAGGGAGTTAAACAAATTTTTTTCCGTTGGGGTTTTTGAGGGTAAATAGTCCAAGACATTAAAAATACCCCAAAAATACAAAAAAGGGGGGTTATACAATTAAAGTGTTGGGGGTTGGGTTTAAAGGGTAGTTTGTCCCCCAAAAACATAAACATACCAATAAAAAAAAACAGGGGGGGTTAAAAACAATTAAAAGCTGTGGGATTTTTTGAGGGTAGTAGTCCAAGACATAAACCCTACCCCAAAAAAACAAAAAAGGTGATTTAAAAAATTAAAGCGTGGGTCGTTGAGGTAGTAGTCCAAGACATAAACATTTCCCAAAAAATACAAAAAAAGAGGAGTTTACAATTAATGCTGTGGGATTGTTGGAAAGGGGATTTTCCAAGACATAAAATACTTTCCAAAATATTTTTTCTTCCAAATTTTGAAACGACAAAAATGCCCCAAGGGCCGGGCGGTCCCCCAGAGACCTGCAGAAGAACAGCCAGGGCCAGGGTAAAGGTGGTGGAGCCAGGGGCTTTTGGTTTTTGGTTCTAACCCCTGCGGGCCCCCTGTATGTAAGACATGCAGAAGAACCCGCCAAACCAGGGTTTAAAACTTGTGCCCTTTATCAGACTTTTTGGTTTTTGGCTCTACAAACCCTGAAAGTATGGAACCCCGAGAAGAACAGCTAGAAAGGGGGGAAAAGGGGGTGTTTTTTGCCAGACTTTTGGTTAAATTGGGTCTACAAATGCCCCTGTATGTTTTGACATGGGAGAAAAACAGCCCGACCAGGGGTAAAGGTTTGGGGCCCGACCCGGGTTGGGGTTTTGGCTCTACAATACCCTGTATGTTTTGACCTTCAGAAAACAGCCAACCAGAAATAAAGGTGGTGCCCGGGGCCAAAAACCTTTTTGGGATTGTTTTTACCTTTTCGCCGCCTGAAAGTTGACATTTCAGAAGAACCCAGACCAGGGTTCGATGGTTCCTGAGCCAGTTGTGGGAAATTTGGTCTACACTGCCCTATTTTATATGACCTGCAGAAGAAAAGCCAACCGGGGAAAAAGGGGGTTTTCCTGACCAGAAATTTGGGATTTGGGTTACAAATGCGCCTGTTTTGTTTTGACCCCAGAAGGGAAAAGGGCCCGGGCCAGGGTTTAAAAGGGGTTGCCGACCAGACCTTTTTGTATTTGGTCTAAAACTGCCCTGTATGTGTGACCTGGCCCGAAGAACAGCCAGAAACCCGGGTAAAAGGGGGTGCCTAGCCGGGCTTGTGTTTGGCCCCTATTTCCCGCCCTGTATGTATGAAATCCCAAAAAAACAGCCAGACCAGGGGGAAGGTGGTGCCCCGAGCCAAATATTTATTTGGCTCAAAACTCCCTGTAATATGACCTTTCAGAAGAACCCCCAGACCCGAGTTTAAAGGGGGTGCCTGAGAAAGAAATTGGGGGTTTTTTGGCTCTAATCACTGTGATATTTTATGACCTCCCGGGAAAACGCCAGAATGGGGAAAAGGGGGTGCCTGAGCCAAAATTGTGGTATTGTTTCTACACTGCGCCGCCTGTATGTATGACATGCAGAAGAACAGCCAGACCAGGGTAAAGGTGGTGCCTGAGCCAGACTTGTGGTATTGGCTCTACACTGCCCTGTATGTGTGACCTGCAGAAGAACAGCCAGACCAGGGTAAAGGTGGTGCCTGAGCCAGACTTGTGGTATTGGCTCTATACTGCCCTGTATGTATGACCTGCAGAAGAACAGCCAGACCAGGGTGAAGGTGGTGCCTGAGCCAGACTTGTCATATTGGCTCTACACTGCCCTGTATGTATGACCTGCAGAAGAACAGCCAGACCAGAGTAAAGGTGGTGCCTGAGAAAGACTTGTGGTATTGGCTCTACACTGCGCATATATGTATGACCTGCAGAAGAACAGCCAGAATAGGGTAAAGGTGGTGCCTGAGCCAGACTTGTGGTATTGTTTCTACACTGCGCCGCCTGTATGTATGACCTGCAGAAGAACAGCCAGACCAGGGTAAAGGTGGTGCCTGAGCCAGACTTGTGGTATTGGCTCTACACTGTCCTGTATCTATGACCTGCAGAAGAACAGCCAGACCAGGGTAAAGGTGGTGCCTGAGTCAGACTTGTGGTATTGGCTCTACACTGCCCTGTATGTATGACCTGCAGAAGAACAGCCAGACCAGGGTAAAGGTGGTGCCTGAGCCAGACTTGTGGTATTGGCTCTACACTGCACCTGTATGTATGACCTGCAGAAGAACAGCCAGACCAGGGTAAAGGTGGTGCCTGAGCCAGACTTGTGGTATTGGCTCTACACTGCCCTGAATGTATGACCTGCAGAAGAACAGCCAGACCAGGGTAAAGGTGGTGCCTGAGCCAGACTTGTGGTATAGGCTCTACAATGCCTGTTCTAACCTGCAAGAACAGACCAGGTAAAGTGGTGCCTGAGCCAGACTTGTGATTGGCTCTACACTGCCCTGATGTATGACCTGAAGAAGTACAGCCAGACCAGGGTAAAGGTGGTGCCTGAGCCAGACTTGTGGTATTGGCTCTACACTGCCCTGGATGTATGAACTGTAGAAGAACCGCTTCATACATTCTGGTACATTCTACACTGCCTTAAAACTATTTAGAACTGCCTGTCAATGCCAATGTTCAAACATGTCACCCTATATGTTCACTTGGCCGACAGCTTTTCTTTACATTTCTGCATGTATGTTACTGTACTATTAAACTGCTCCTATTACATCCTACTGGAAGAGAGTCATAATTGCATGCTATTCAGCAGTATATAGGGTGAGTCAAAAGTCCCAGGACACTCATTTCAGAAGTGAAAGGAAATTTTACATCTCTGAATACCCCAGCAAGTAAAGGTTAAGGGGGCCTATTTTTTAGGCTTTGTCCAGAACTTGACCACCTTCTTCAAAGTCGCTTTATTAGATAAAGGGCAAAGTTTTCCAATGGGAAGGTGGTCATCTATCAAAGAAGAGCATAATTGTCTCAGAAATCGATATCCACAATCAGATTTTGCAATATTTCTTGTAATTCAAAAGTTATCAACACAGACAGTTGCAAAAACAGCTATTTGATGTGTTCAAAGTGTTGTCCTTGATGCTGAATCCAAAGCTGAAGGTGCTGGATACAATTGTTATGAACCCAAATGAGAACTTCTGTGTTGATAAATTTTTGAACAAGAACTATTTCAAATCTGACTGCGGCAATCAATTCTGCTCTTCTTTGATGTGCTACATGACTGCCTTCCTATTGAAAAAACTCACCCTTCATCCAATGTGGCAGTCATGTTCTGGACATAGCCTAAGAGATAGGCTCCATTCACCCATTACTTGCTGGGGTATGCAGATATGTCATTTTCTGTTTCCTTTCTGACATAGAGGGCTGTCTTGGAAGTGTCTCAGTAGGACTGAAAATACAAAAATACATATATGCGCAGTGTGGTGTGCGGCTCTGATTTATGCGGATAATCATGAAGACAGGTGAGTATTAACCCTAATAATCTATTGTTTTTAACCTGCATTGTCTTGTTAGGGTTAATACTCACCTATCTTCATGATTATCCGCATAAATCAGAGCGGCACACCACATTGCGCATGCCTGATGAAGGAAACTGTGTGTTCCGAAACGTCGCTCGCTGGGTAGCATGGAGTGTGGACGTGCTTCTGTCAGCTCCTGGCTGGACATGCTATGATTTACCATTAAGCTGAAACAGCTAAGTATTGCCCATTAATCTTATTGATCATACGAAAAGAAACTGTATCCGGACTGCATAGTCTAAAAGTTATACAGTATATGTTTGTATGCACAAGTAAATGCTATATTGCACATTGAAATATATGCCTCAAGTATGGTTTGTTCGTGAGCTGAAAGGGGAAGACAAGGAGCTTCCTTGACTGAGGCTACACCTGGGCAATACTTAAAAAGATTTGTTACAAGTTTATTGTGGCAGATTACTGTGATTTTTGAAGTAATAAAAAAGTTAGACATAAAAAATAACTGGTAATGCCATGTCTATGACAATCCAATATATGAAAATATTAAATTATGTATCTCATACGGCGCACAGCGACTCCTTCCCGGACACTAAGCACTAGACTGAAGAGCTATAATACAGATCAAAATAATATGTGGATGTTCCATCGGATAACGTATTCCACAAAATCTTATTCCAACAATATAAAGTTACAGGACAATAAGATACATGGCGTTCATCACCACTAACGCGTTTCCGATCCAAATGGATCCTTGATCACAGTTTTGGCACTAAGCCCGCTCACACTAAGTGCTCTTTATTATTATTTTTACGTCAATAGGTTTCTTTTGTCGTAACTGCCAATTAAAACCCCAACTCTATTGCTCTAACATGAGCATACCTATAGCGGTGGCCGCGGCACTGTGGTGTTTACCTCGGTTGCCATGACTACGCCTTGACTACGGCCCATGTGGGCAGGCTTAGTGCCGGAACTGGAAGTGTCGGCCGAGTATTTCCTGTACGCGGCCACACATGTCGTCGGGACAGCTCACAGCTTGGCGTATACTTCTCCCTTCTTGACCACCCCAGGGGCCCATAGTTTTGGCTAATGCAGGGAATAACTCCTTATTGGGTGCTGTAGAACATTGTGCCATGCTTAAATATGCAGGGGGAAGTTTTTTTTTTGGTTTCATACAATGTTGTTTTTTTGTATGCCCACGAAACTTTGGGATGCCGCCGTTTTCTTAGAATCGCTTCACTTTTAAAATTTCCCCTGGGCCTTAAAGGGGGCAAAAAATGCCCAAAAAACTCAAGGGGGAAATGTACCCTTTGAAAAAAAAGTCATGCTAGCGAAAAAGCTGGAAAAAAAAAAAGTGAGAGCTCAGGTGGAAAACCTTTAGTGACAGGGGTGTGGGGTGACGGCGGCAAAAAAAAAAACCAGCAGCATGAGGTAGGCAGTGGCAAAAATAAAATTTTGGGGGTGGAAAAAAACTTTTTTTTTAAGGCCCAGAGGGGAAAAAATGTCTGAGAGCAGAGGTCCCCGGTGGCGCAGTATGAGGTAAAGGAAAGTGGCACAAATGCCCATTAGGGGAGGGGGCCCAAAAACAAGTATTGGGCCCAACAGGTGGGCAAAATCACACGTGTGGAGGTCACGGCCCAGCAGCGATGGGTCAGACAGTGGCAAAATTGGCATTTTTCTGGGGGGTGGCAAAACAGTTTGGGCCCAAAAGAGTGGCAAAATTAAATACAGTGTGGAGGTCACAGGGGCCAGCAGTTTGAGGTCGGGGCGGGGCCCACAATAAACATTATGGGGCGGAAAAACCCAGTATTAGGCCACAAAAGTGGCAAAATCACACAGTGTGGGGGCCCACGGCGGCGCAGTATGAGGCGGGACAGTGGCACAAGGGCCCATTCGGGAGGGGGAAAAACAGTTTTAGGCCAAGAGTGGCACAATGATACAGTGTGGAGGTCACGGCGGCAGAAATTTTGAGGTCGGGCCCGGGGGGCCAAGGGACATTATGGAGGCGGCAAAACAGTAATAGGCCCACAGAGTGGCCCCAATAACAAGTGTGGGAGGCCCGGGGGTGGAGCGTATGAGGTCAAAACAGTGGCCCCCAATGGCTTTGGGGGTGGAAAAACCCAGTTTTGGGGCCCCAAAGAGTGGCACAATGTTTACAGTGTGGAGGTCCGGCCCGGAAAAGCGTATGGGGTGGGGCAGGGGCCCAAAAGGGACATTTTTGGAGGGGGGCAAAACTGTATTAGGCCACAGGTGGGCCAATGATACAGTGGGGGGTCAGGGCCCGGCAGAAAGTATGAGGTCGGGGGGCCCCAGGTGGCAAAAAGGGCCCTTTTATGGGGCGGCAAAACATTATTAGGCCACAGGTGGCACAATCACACGTGTGGGGGTTTCACGGGGGGCAGCAGTATAAAGGTCAGGCAGTGGCAAAAACATTTTTTGGGGCGGCAAAACAGTATTAGGCCAAAAGAGGGGGCACAAGATCCGGGTGGGGGAGGCCCGGGCCCGGAAAGCAGTTGAGGTAGGCAGTGGCACAATGACATTAGGAGGCAGAAAAAACTTTTTGGGCCACGAGTGGCACAATAACCAGTGTGGAGGTCCGGGGGGCCGCAGTTTTGAGGTCAGGCGTGGCACAATGACATTAGGGAGGGGGGGAAAAAAAACAGTATTATTTCCACAGAGTGGCACTTTTTCACCAGTGTGGGGGGTCACGGGGGAGAAGTAGGGAGGTCAGGCAGGGCAAATGACTTTTTGGGGAGGGGGGCAAAACATTTATTAGGCCACAAAATTTGGCAAAATAAAACAGTGTGGAGGTCACGGCGGAAAGCAGTATGTGGTCAGGCAGGGGCAAAATGACATTATGGAGGCGGAAAAAAACAGTATTAGGCCCAGTTTTGGCAAAAAATCACACAGTGTGGGGGTTTCACGGCGGCACCCGTATAAAGGTCACGAAGGGCACAATGACATTATGGGCGGAAAAACCCCCAGTATTAGGCCACAGGTGGCAAAAAGGAACAGTGTGGGGGGTAAACGGGGGGGCAGCAGTATGGGGTTTTCAGGCAGTGGCAAAAATGACATTATGGGGCGGAAAAAAAACAGTATTAGGCCAAAAGATTTGGCACATACCCCAGTGTGGAGGTTACGGCGGCGCAGTATGGGGGCCCAGGAGTGGCACAATAAATTTATGGAGGCAGCAAAACAGTATTAGGCACAGGAGTGGAAACAATGATACAGTGTGGAGGCCCACGGCGGCGGGCAGTATGGGTCGGGCCCGGTGGCAAAATTGAAATTTGGAGGCGGCAAAAACGTATTAGGCCACAGAGTGGCACAATCACACGGGTGTGGAGGTAGGGCGGCAGCGGTTTGAGGTCGGGGACAGGGGGGCAAAATTTAAACATTTATGGGGGGCCCCAAAACAGTTTTTTGGGCCACAGAGTGGCACAATAAAAACAGTGTGGAGGTCACGGCGGCAGAGTTTGAGGTCGGCAGTGGCACAATGACTTTATGGAGGCGGGAAAAACAGTTTTAAAGTCCACAGAGGGGGCACAATCACCCATTTGTGGGTTCCCCGGGCGGCGCAGTATGAGGTCAGGCATTTTGCACAAGGGCCCATTTATGGAGGCGGGCAAAACGGGATTGGGCCCACAGAGGGGGCCAAATCAAAACAGTGTGGAGTTAACGGGGCAGCGTATGAGGTCAGGCAGTTGAAATGACTTTTATGGGGGCGGCAAAACAGTTTTTAGGCCACAGAGTGGAAAACAACCCACACAGTGTGGAGGTCCCCCGGCGGCAGCAGTATGGGGTCGGGCAGGGGCCCACAAGGGGACATTATGGGGGCCCGGCAAAACAGTATTAGGCCACGGGAGTGGCACAATGATACAGTGTGGAGGCCCACGGGGGCCCAGCAGTATGGGGGCGGGCAGTGGCAAAATTTGACATTATGGAGGCGGAAAAAACAGTTTTAAAGGCCACGGGGGGTGGCACAATCAAAAGTGTGGAGGTCATGGGGCGCATTTATGGGTCGGGCCCGTGGCACAATGGCTTTTGGAGGGGGGGAAAAACAGTATTGGGCCCACAAGGGTGGCAAAAATTGATACAGTGTGGAGGTCACGGCGGCAGCAGCCCTAAAGGAAAGGGCAGTGGCAAAATTGTTTTTTATGGGGGGGCCCAAAAACAGTTTTTGGGCCCAAACAGAGGGGCCCACAATCACACAGTGTGGAGGCCCGGGCCCCGGCCCAGAAAGTATGGGGGTCAGGAAAGGGGTTTCAATGAAACAGTGTGGGGGGAACATGGCAGCAGCCCCCAGCAGCAGCATGGGGTTCAGACAGTGGAAACAATAAAAAAATTCTGGGGGTTTGGCAAAAAAAAGGAGTAGGCCACGGGAGTGGCCAAATGACAGAGATTTGAGGTTTGGGGCGGCAGGAGAAATAGCATAAAGGTAGGAGTGGCAACAATAAACCCCGGTGTGGATTCACGGCAACAGCAGAAAGCAGCATGGGTCTTTGAGTGGCACAATGACAGTTTGGGTTGAGGGGGGTGGCATTACCAGTCCGGGTTAAAGTTGGTGGTGGGCCCAGATGGAAAAATGGAAAGCAGATGTGTGGCATCAGGGGGTGGGGGGATCGAATAGTGGTGAGGCAGGTGTTTGAACCTAGACTGTGGGCCAAAGGGGCTTGGTGTGTGGAAATCCTGGCGATCCCCCCCCCCCTGAAAACTTTTCTTGACAAAAGGCCCCCAGGTCGTTCCACATTTCCGTGGACAAGGGGTTCTTTTGGGGGAAAACCGTGGCCCCCCCCGCATGAACACCCGCTCTGATGCCACCCCCAAATGGCCGGGCGGGAAAGGGCTTTTTCCAACTCCCAAATGGGAAAATTTGCGGCCACCTTTCCCAAATTTTGGGCTCCCTTTAGCCCAGCGGACCCTTAAAAACCGGGAGGGTGGCAGAGTGCTTCCAAGTAGACCAAACCTTTTGGTTAAAGGGCTGCTCCATTTTCCTGCTGCTGCTGTGGGGGAATGCCCTCCTCAGTAGGCGGGGAAGGAAGCTCCCTCATCAGTAAATCCAGATTTTGGGTTTATACTGATGGAGCTGGTACTGCCCCTACCCCCCCCCCTTTCCCCCCAGCAGCTGCGGCAGTATTTCGTGGCCTGGGGAACCCCCGGCCCAAAATTTTGTCAGAGGGGGGGACGTTTGCCGAAACATAGTCAGGGGCCCAAAAACTGATTGGGCGAGGATTCCTATAGTATTTGAGTTTGTCTTCCCTTCAATAGCGGGGAAAAAAGGCCCCCATTTTGGACCGGTAGCGAGGGTCCTTTTTGGGTGGGAGACCCAGAATTTCATCCCTCTGCCGGTTTGTGACTATTGGCTTTTAAATTTGCCAGGCAGTACCCCCTTTGCTGGGGCCATCTGCACAATTTGCCCTCCGAGGGGTCCCTTTGGCCTCCATTTCCCTGTTTTACTGCCCCCGGGGTTTGGGGGGTCATTGCCTGTTTCCTCTTTCCATTCACCTCCCCCCTGTTTTTTTTTTTCTCCCCTCTCTTGTACCGGGTAGAAAAATCCACCCCATTTCACCGACAATGTTCTGTTCCAATGCCCTCCTCCTCCTCCCCCTCCATTTCTTTCCCCCCCCGGACTCATAGGGCCCACGAGATTATTTCCCCAACGCCCTCCATTTCCCCGGGCCCAGCCCGATTTTGGGTCTGTTCCGGGGCTTTGAAGCAGGGGAAAATGACGTTATTTCCCCCGTAGTCCTGGGGGGAAGAAAAAATAACGCGCCCCCCTTCAAGGGCCCTCAAAAATGGCGGGTGTCACGCATGAGCTGAAACTGGCGGACGTAAAAAGTTACACAGGGGAGTACTTCTGCCCTGCCGGGATCTCAAAAAATCGTTAATGGCCTTTCTCTGTTCATACAGTGGCCCAAAATTTGTGCGGGGCAAATTTCCAGTGGGGGAAACACGCATATCAAGTGTTTTTGGGGGAGGCCGTTCTCCCGGGTTTGAAACTGAGGAGGGTGTTCCTGGCTTTGTAAAATGGTTTAAAGTGCATGCCAGTTTCCTGGCCATTTTCAGAATGTTCTAAAGGGATCGGTGGAAGACTTGGGAAAACCTTTTAAAAACCCGATTGAAAAAAATGCGCACCCCTCCTGGGTTTGCAGGCGGACACCATGTTCCTCCTTTGTCCTTTTAAACCCTTGGTTCCGATTTGCAGTTGGCGCGGGGGAAACCCCACACATCGTTTTCTTGCTGCATGACGGGGAAAGCAGTTCCCCCCCTGTGTGACTTTGTTCGCCGAGGCAAGCGGGGTGGAACTGGGGGGACACCGCGGGGCCCCTACCATGTGGTATGATGGAGCAGTATTGTGGAGGCTGAGATGGGGGGTGAGGGTTTGGGGAGGAGGCAGAAAATTGGGCAGGTGCAGCAGTTTGAAAATTTTTGGAGGAGAAAGCGGGGGTCCCCGGGTAAAAATTTTTTGGGTTTGTGCCTGGGAGGAACACATTCACCCAGTGGGCCTTTAAAGGGGGAAAAGTACTGGTTTGACCATAGTTACAGCCCCCCGACGTCCGCGCTGCCGTGCACCTTGGAAAAAAACCCCGTTTAAGCTAAGGGGACTAAACCCACCTTTATTTTAAAATATTTATAAATTTGCTGATACTCCCTTTTTGGGAAAAAGGGAAAATTACGGTTTGGGGAACTCCCCAAATCTGGGCTGGGCCCAAAAGCCTTTTAGTTTTTCTGAACGGTCCCAGATTTCCACCTTTTGGAAAGGGGGGGATGCAATACCAAAAAACTTGGAACAGGGGAAACGGTAAAGCTGTTGCCCCCTTAGGTTATTTGGAGGGCCATACTGTTGTCTTTTTTGGGCAATCCCCTCGCTGAACGCTGTGGCCCCCATGGTGCGAGGAGCAGGAGCCTGGGGCCGGGAGATGAAGTCCCAAAAAGAAACAGCCCCTTCTGCAGAGGTGGTGGAGGGCCCTTTACTGGCTGCAATGGCCCTGCTGCCCCTGGGCGCTGCTGGTGCGGGTTTCTGTGGGGCAGGGGTGGACCAAACCCCATCTGAGCCACTTTCTCCCAGGGGCCCCCGGATGGTGACGCTGCATGTGTTGACCCCAGGGCCGTGGTGCCAACCGTTTTTTTTTTTTTTTTTTTGCCCCCCCGGGGCCAAAGCTTCACTTTCTGCCCACAAAATTCTACATTTACCGATTTCGGCTCCCCCCGTGTTTAAACAAAGAACGGGCCAAAACCCGGGAGGATCGGGGTTTTTTCCCCCCCAACGTCCGCCTGAGGACTAAATGCCGGGCCCCTCCTCGCCTTTCCCCCCGTGCCGTACTTCTTGGCCTGCGAAGGGGTTTTTTACCCCCTGGGCTTGGCTCCCCCCCTCCACTGTGCCCATCCTGTGGGCTCACGGCCACACGGGCCCCCTTTTTGGCCCGCGCTGCCCGCCTGACGCCGCAAGTGATGCCCTTTCTCCTGACGGGTGATGAAACCCCTTTCCCCACCCCGGGTTTCCCCAAAGGGGGCTGGGTACTTTATCATCCCGTTTGTGTTTCATGTCCCTTTCTGTCCTTCCCTCACTGGGTCTTGGTATTTCGGGGGCTGAAACCCCTCACAACATGGGCCTCCCCTGCCACTCTCCAATCTATATTTGCCGGCCCAAATGCAAGAAGCAGTGGTAAATTTGGGCCCCCTTTCTTCGCTGGGCCCAAATCGATGTGACTGCCCTCCTCAAATTGTTTTAAAACCCGCTATATAGGGCGCTGAGCCCAAAACCCCATAGTGATCTCTGGCTGAGGGAACCAGATGGGACAGAGGCGGGGTGAGGACAGGTGAAGGGCCCCTGACCCGCTCCCGGGCCCATGCCAACTAAAGGGGTTTTGTCTGACCGTTTCCCCCCGACTTTTTGGTGGGGTTGTCCCGATGTCATCGGGGGGAAAAGGATGACTAGTAACCCAACAAAGAAAAACCCTTTGGGGTTTCTGAACAAAAAAAATGGCCCCTAGATGAAGCGGGAGTTTGGCCTCACCGACTGACCCCCACTGCGACGTCCCCCTTTTTTGGGGCGAATTTGGGCCTGTTCCCGGGAAAATTTTTGGGCCCCTGCCCTCGCGGGGGCAGAGCCTGCCATCTTCTGTTTTGACATACTGTTTGTTCAAAAAAGTAAGACACTGTTTGATGATGATATCCCGTATATGATAAATATACACCCCGTTTTTGACTCCAAATTAAAAAACCCAAACAAACCTTTGGGGTAACCCCCTTTGGGTATTTAAAATTTCGCTCACAAATGGGCCCGGAAAAAATTTTTCTTGTATGTGTCGGGTTTTAAAAAAACTTTGTGTTTTACTTTAAAGTTAAAAACACAAACAGGCTTAATTAACCTTCGGGGCATGGGAAATTGGTACAGGAAAAATGTATTTATTTTGGCGTGGAAAAAAAATGGTTTTTTTTTTGTCAGCACACCGCAAAAAAACGCTTAAATTAAAAAATGATGTAAATTGGGGCCCAAAAAAAGTTTAGCCGCAAACAGTAGTCTGTGGCCCTATTTTCAAATTTTCCCTGTTTTCTAGCCACCAACAAGAGAGGGCAGTTGTAATTAACCTTTGCTTACGAATTTTGGATTTCAGGAAAAATTTTTGTATAAATTTTGGGGTTTGGGAAAAAGGGCGGTTTATTTTTTGTCAAAAAAACCCCCCCCCAACCCCGCAAAACAACGCTTAAAATTAAACCCCCGGATGTTTAAATTGCGCCCAAAAAAATTTGAGCCGCACAAAAATTGTAGTTTGTGGGGGGTTATCTTTTCCAAATTTCGTGTTTTCTATGCCCACCCCAAAAAAGGGGGAGACAGTTGTAATTAACCCCTTTCCTTAAAGAATTTGGGGTACAAAGGGAAAAAAGTGTATAAATTTTGGGGGTGGAAAAAAAACGGTTTATTTTTTCGCACACCAGCCCAAAAAAACGCTTTAAATTTAACCCCTTGGATGTTAAATTGCGGCCCAAAAAAATTGAGCCGCACAAAACAGTAGCTTTTGTGGGATAAATTTCAATTGCGGGTTTTTTACGCCACACAACAAAAAGGGGACAGTTTAAATTTAACCCTTTGCTTATGAATTTAAGGGGTTCAGGAAAATGTGGAAAAATTTTGGCGTGGAAAAAAGACGGGTTTTTTTTTGTCCCGCACACCCAGCCCAAAAAACGTTAATTAACCCCCGGATGTTTTAAATTTTCGGGCCCAAGGAAATTTTTGCCGCAAAAAAACTAGTAGCTTTGTTGGGGGATTAAAAATTTCGTTTTTCTAAGCCAACAACAAGAGAGACAGTTGTAAATTAACCCTTTTCTTTTTGAATTAGGTACGGGAAAAAATGTATATTTTGGCGGGGGAAAAAAACGGTTTTTTTTGTCAGCACACCAGCAAAACAAAAGGGTTAAAATTTAAACCCCCGGATGTAAATTGCGCCAAAGAATTAGCCGCACAAAATAAATAGCTTTGTGGAATATTAAAAATTGCGTTTTTTTCTACGCCCCACAACAAGAGGCAGTTGTAAAAACCTTTGCTTATGAAATTTGGGATAAGGAAAAATGTGTATATTTTGGCGTGGAAAAAGGGCGGTTATTTTTGTCAGCAAAACCAGCCAAAAAAACGCTTAATTAACCCCCGGTTTTAAATTGCGCCAATGAATTGAGGGCCCCAAAACTAGTTGCTTTTTTGGCGTATTACAATTGGGGGTTTTTTTACGCCACACCAAAAAGAGTTTTAAATTGGGGAAAAAACCTTTGCTTTTTGAATTAGGATACAGGAAATTTTTATTGGGGGGTTTTTTTTTTTTTGGGGTGGAAAAAGGGCGGTTTATTTTTGGGAAACCCCACCAGGGAAAAACAAACGCCCTAATTAAAACCCCTTTGGGGTTTTAAATTGAGCCAAAGAATTGAGCCCCACCCAAAAAAAATACCCTTTTTGGTTGTATTACAATTGCGTGTTTTCTACGCCCCAAACCCAAAAAGAGATACAGGTTGGAAATTTAAACCTTTGCTTATGAAATTTGGATACAGGAAAATGTGTTTTGTTTTTTGGGGTGGAAAAAGAAGGTTTATTTTTGTCAAACAAAATCCAAAAAAAAAAAACGCTTAATTAACCCCCCGGGTGTAAATTGCGCCAAAGAATTGAGGGCCCCACAAACTAGTAGTTTGTGGCGTATTTTCAATTGGGGTGTTTTCTACGCCAAACCCAAAAAGAGAACAGTTGGAATAAACCTTTGCTTGTGAAATTTGGCTACAAAAAAAATGTAGATATTTTTGGGGGGGGTGGGGAAAAAAACCCGGGTTTTTTTGGGGTCAGCCGCCCGCCCAAAAAACGCTTTAAATTAACCCCCGGATGTAAATTTTCGGGAGTAGAATTGAGCAAACCCAAAAAAGAAGTGGTATTTGTATTGTAAAAATTTCTGTTTCTTTAAATTTAAAGCAACAGGAATGGCCCTTTGATCCGACTTTGGGTATTGAATGATATGCCAGCTGCAGTGGACGCCACACGGATTTCGATCCAATACCCCAAAAAAACAGAAAATAGAAAAATCAAGAGAACGTCTCTGAGGGGAAAACTGAGGGCACCCCCAGAAAACGCCCAGTTAAAAATCCCAAATTTTTCAGTAAGAGCTATAAACCACGGGAGCACCTTCCCCCGATCAGTACGTGAGAGCGGTTGAGCCCCAGCGTCGCGGGCCCCGGCCCTTTTTAGTGCGGTGACGTCACAGAATCCCGCCCCGGGCTTTTGATTGGCTTCCTTTTTTGCAATTGGGCTTTCAGGTATGCCCTTTTCCTCCGGTGCTTTGCCCCATGTGCGCCATGTGGGTCGCAAGCCATTTTATAATCCCAAAAGCCACCCCTTCGTTCCCCAGGGAAATCCAAAAAGTTCGAATTTGTTCCGAAAAACCCAAGTTTTTCCTGAAATTCTAAAGAAATTTCCCCTTGTTAGAATAAAATTTGCCCCCTCTAAAGGGTTTTTTATTTATGCCAAACTTTTTCCCCTTTATGGGTTTTAGGCACACGAAAAAATGTTGGGATAATTGTTGTACCATTTGTTGTTATACTACTTTATTGTAGTTTATAGTGTGTATAGGGACAGGTTCCTGGGCGGGGTCATCCTTTTTGGGGCAGGTACTCTGCTTTGTACCATACAGGTTGTCTTTTATAGGTCAAGTAGGGCTTTATAGGGTGTTTCCCACATTTTTGCCTACTGTAATATTTTTTAAACGCATTTTTTTGGGGTTTTTTTTACCTTTTTTTTATTATTACATATTAAAAGTTATGTTTTAGTTCACACCTCTTTTTGTTTGGTGTTGCATTAGGATTCGTGTAGTGTTGGGGTCCTTTTTTCACTTTTGTGTCCATTTTGATATTCCTGTAGAATTTACTACAAAAACATCTTAGACGCCTCTCTTTTCCAGCACTTCCCACCTCTGTACAAACTCCCCATCCATAAAGCCCCAAATAGTAAAAGTCACCACTTTGGTGGAACACACAGTAATTGTACCCCAAAGAGTGAAAGTGCTCCCAACCAATTATAGGGCCTTCATTTGTGCCACCAGACGGCAGGTCCACGCTCCATATAGTAGACAAGCACTTAGGTAGATGCTCTTTTTTGGTATGTTAGACCCTAAAAATTAGAAATTAAAAAAAGTCAGATAAGTGGCATGGCAATAAATAGGTCCCACATTAGGTAGCTATGCAAGCTATAATAGGCATGTAACTATATAGACCTCCAACAGTAGATAGGTATATAGGTACCCTCAGAATGCAGGTTAATATGCCCCCTCAGTAAGTTTACATATTCATTCAGTAGGTAAAGATGTATATAATCCTCAATTAGGTAGCCCCTCAGTGGGTATATAAGCCCTCTCAGTAGAGAGGCAAGTATAAAGGTCCCCACAATAGGTAGGTAGGTATATAGTCCCCCATTAGGTACCTATATAGAAGCTCTCAGTAGGTATGCATATAGGGTCTCCTTAGTAGGTAGCTATATAGGATCCCCATTAGGAAGGTAGTTACATATGCCTCCAAGTAGTTAGGTAGATAAACAGGATCTCCTCCAGTAGTTAGGTAAAAAGGGCCACCCCCCAGTAGTTAGGTAGGTATAAACCCCCCCCATTAATTAGGTAGGTAGAAAGGGCCTCTTCCAGTAACTAGGTAGGTGTACACCCCCCCCTCCCCGGAAATAAGACATCCCCGTAAATATGACCTAGTGCAATTTTTTCAAGCTTAGAAATATAAGGCCTCTCCTGAAAATAAGACCTAGTGGCAGTGATTACTACCCACCACAGGTAACCCCTGAAATTGATGTTTTTCTCAAATTAGTCACACAAGAGTTGGAAATGTTAGCAAAAAAACAATTTGGGAATAGAGCTAATAATAACAATTTTTCAGGGATAGAGATGCAGGCCCTTTTATCTCTAGAGTCAGATGCCAATCTGATAATTAAGCCCTCCGATAAGGGGGGCAATATAGTTATCTTGGATCATGAAAAATATAATAAAATGTGTTTAAAAATACTTAACGATCGCTCTAATTATGCTATACTTCCAGGTGACCCTACAGAGATTTTTTTGAGGAGATTAGAAAATATCGTGATTGAGGGGATTGAGATGGGATTATTATCTAAGGAAGAATCACAATTCTTATTACCAAAAAAACCTAAAATAGCAACATTTTACGCACTGCCCAAAATCCACAAGGGACTCGTCCCTCTTAAGGGACGCCCAATAGTGTCCGGAATTGAGTCTCTCACACAGAATATCGGGATTTACTTAGATGAAATATTGAGGGAATTTGTGGTCTCTTTGCCCTCCTATTTGAGAGATACCTCGGATCTACTTAGAAAATTAGAAGGAATCTTGGTGGATGCCGATGTAAAATTGGCCTCGGTGGATGTAGAGGCTCTCTATAGTAGTATTCCCCATTCTTATGGACTGAAGGCGGTTGAATCTTTTCTGCATACTAGAAGCAACAGGCATGCCAATCATAACACACTGGTACTCCAACTTTTGGAGTTTGTACTCACCCACAACTTTTTTCTGTATGGACCCAGGGTCTACCACTAGCTCAGGGGCACAGCTATGGTGAGCCCTTATGCGCCCTCGTATGCAAATTTGTTCCTGGGCTGGTGGGAGAAGACCCTGGTGTTCAGTGAGGCTTTAGAGATCTATACCTCATGTATTTTATTGTGGGTGAGATACATTGACGATGTATTTATATTGTGGCAAGGCACTGAGGCCCATTTTCATTCTTTTATTAATACTCTTAACATTAATGAAATTGGTCTTAGTTTTACCTCAGAAATTCAAGAGAGAGAAATATCATTTTTGGATGTTAAAATCTGGAAGGATGAAGCAGGTAATTTACAGACAACCACCTTCAGGAAACCTACATCAACTAATAATCTATTGAGATGGGAGAGCCATCATCCACCGAGTCTAAAACGAGGTATCCCTAAAGGACAATATCTTAGGATGAGGCGTAACTGCTCAAATATTGAAGAATTCTATGCACAGTCCAATGACCTGAAGTAACGCTTTTTAGATAGGGGTTACCCTTTGCCGATTCTAAAAACGGCCTTTAAATATGCCTTGGAGAAGGATAGAACGTCCCTCCTCAATCCTAATCCAAGAAGAGATCAAGGGAAATCGATAGTGAGGGTAATTGGGACATATGATGACTGTAGTGATGAAGTATATAAGATCTTGAAGAAATACTGGGACATACTACGAGCTGACAAGGACTTGGAAGAAGTGGTTCCATTCAGACCCTCTGTGACATATCGGAGAGGGAGGTCCTTGCAAGACAGATTAATACATAGTCACTACACCTCTCCACCCAAACCCCAGTCTTGGTTAGAACGTAGACCTATCGGTATGTACAGTTGTGGCAAGTGTGTATCATGTCCCTATGTGCAGAAAACCAAGGAATTTGTGTGTCAGGTCACAGGACAAATCTTCAGGATCCGAGACTTCTTCAATTGCTATTCCAAAGGGGTAGTCTATCTTTGCACCTGTCAATGTAAAAAACAGTATGTAGGAAAAACAACTAGATACATTAAGACTAGGATAGGTGAACATCTGGGGGATGTGAGACATCGCAGAGATACCCCACTGGCCCGTCATGTGTGGGAGAACCACGAGGGGGATTATACTTGTCTTTCTTTTGTTTGCATCGAAAAAATTTAGACGACCTCTAGAAAAGGTGACATAGATAAAATTCTCCTCTGTAAGGAGACTGAATGGACGTATAGGCTCAAGACAATGCAACCGAGCGGCCTGAATGAAATGCTATATTTTGGCTGCTTCCTGTAATATTATCCTGTGGTATATAATTGCTCTATACATTTAAATGGGTCTACTACAGCATACCTTAATAACTATATTTTTGTATTGGATATAGTCGTATATTTACTGTTTATGATAAAGGCGTTTCACCCGTACTTTCTATATTTATATAATATCTTAAAGTTATGAAGGTTCACTTTGGTGATTGTACCAGAGTTGGCTTATAGGAACAGGATTGTCCACCAACACCTTGATTTTTATCTTTGATTATCTGATTTGATAATGATCCTCAGGCGGTGATGCCTTGTGCTTCCCTCTTTTAATCTTACAGATCGGATGGTTTTCACACGGCAGTATCTGCATATATACTTATGTAGTTTGTTTCTTCACATTTGTGTATGTATTGGTGTTGCGCATGCGCGGCGCCTGGATGTGATTCCGTCCGGTAGTTTCTGACTCTGAACGGTGTCTGCGCATGCGCACCCGTCCCGATGTGGCTGCGGCGATATCCTGTGATGTCTGTAGCATTGGACGCCGTCACTTACCCCTCGGAGGGGGGCGAACTGCTCCTCCGATGTGGCCTCCATAGGGGAAGTTGATAGAAAGCTGTGCATTAGCTTGTGAGGTCACTTCCGGTGGCGTCTACTTTAAAAATCTCCATGGGAAGCATGTATGCATGGCAGTATCGTCTATACTGAGGCATCAGACACATCATGATCTAGTATCTCATTGAATTATCTTGACGGCATTACCACCATTAAGGATATCAGTGCTAAGTATCTTTAGTATCTTTATTCATTAGCTCATGTATGCTGTGATATTGGTCTTGTGGCTAAATGTTCTCTTGTTACCCCTGATGAACCCTACATAATTTTGGGGGAAACGCGTCGGGTTTTGAACAAATTACACAAGAAAATGTTGTTTTTTGTTTTTTTTTCTTTTGTGCGCATTTGACTAAAAGAATGATTTTATGTGGATAGATTTGTTTCTCCTAGAGTGTTTATATTATATATGGGAGTTTTGCTGGTATCCCTTTAGGAATTATTTTAACGGTTGTGCCTAACTTAGGGTGTGCTCTCAATAGGTGGGGCCGCTCTTGTTGGGGCGACTACTCCGCCGAAGGGGGCGAGTTTCACCCTTGGGGTCAGCACTACTGTATGGTATATCTGGATTTAGAGGAACCAGCATTTCTTTCTCTCTAGGAGAACAAATTATGGTGTTTCTTGCTGTGTGTCCTCCGTTGTAAGGGCATTTTTTTAATGTATATCAAGTAAAAGTTATTTTTTAATTGGGTTTTTTCTTCACTGTGAATAAATGATTACTACAGCTCATTTAAATAGGTGTTATTTTTCATGGGTGGCTACCTGGACAAGAAGCGCTCATTTAATTAAAGTGCAAATGTTAGACACAAGAGATTGGGGACAATGATTAAAAAAAAAAATGGAGTCACAAAAAATTCACCATAAAATTCAGGGTTTGGAGAGTTATGAAGATGTTGAACATTTTCGGTCAAAGGTCATCTCAACACTCCTCCAGACACTTCTGAAGAAGGCCTTTGGCCGAAAATATTCAACAATTGGTCTGGCTTCTCCTCTATTGCCCATATACCTTATGGTGTTTGAATTACTGGAGATCTGTCTTTTCAACAGGTAAAAAAATCAAATTTTTTGCATCATAATCTGCGGTATATCTTGGATCCATTTGAAGATATAATACATGGAAATAGTTAAAAGAAATTCTTGATGGAAGTCAGAGTTTGTCTGGTACTGCTGATGTTTGTGATGGCACGTTTGTGATTTTTTTGTTTGTTCAACAATAAATGTGAATTCCTGTTCATGGAAAAAATAAGACATCCCCTGAAAATAAGACCTAGCGCGTCTTTACGAGCAAAAATTAATATAAGACACTGTCTTTTTTTGAGGAAACAGAGTAGGTAGGTAGACTGGGCCTCCCCCCAGTAATTTGGTAGGTAGACAGGGCCTCTTCCAGTAGTTAGGTAGGTAGACAGGGCCTCCTCCAGTAGTTAGGCAGGTAGAAAGGGCCTCTTCCAGTAGTTAGGTAGGTAGACAGGGCCTCTTCCAGTAGTTAGCTAGGTAGACAGGGCTTCTTCCAGTAGTTAGGCAGGTAGACAGGGCCTCTTCCAGTAGTTAGGCAGGTAGACAGCCCCATCATTAATTAGGTAGGTAGACAGGGCCTCCCCCAGTAATTAGGTAGGCCTCTTCCAGTAGTTAGGTAGGCCTCGTCCAGTAGTTAGGTAGGCCTCTTCCAGTAGTTAGGCAGGTAAACAGGGTCTCTTCCTGTAGTTAGGCAGGTAGACAGGGCCTCTTCCAGTAGTTAGGCAGGTAGACAGGGCCTCTTACAGTAGGTAGACAGGACCTCTTACAGCAGTTAGGTAGGTAGACAGGGCCTCTTCCAGCAGTTCGGTAGGTAGACAGGGCCTCTTCCAGTAGTTCAGTAGGTATACAGCCCCCTTACCGTTAGATATACAGGGCCTCTTCCAGTAGTTATGTAGGTATAAATACTCCATCCCAAATTAATTAGGAAGGTAGAAAGGACCTCTTCCTGTAGTTAGGGGAAAATACAGCCCCAAATTAATTAGGTATGTAGACAGGGCTTTCTCCCAGTAAATAGGGAGGTAGAGAGGTAAAAATACAAACAGACGTTTGATATATAAGATGCAGGATAAAAGAAAACTAAATCAAACATCACTAATGTAAAGCAAAATTACTAATTTTAAAAGCAGTGTCACTTTTGACCATAGGTATTGAAAAAAAAGAATATAGAAAATCCACGGCACTTGTTTTGCAGTTGAAGAAAAGATTTATTGAACTGATAATTGTATCCAAAGTCAACTCTCCATTCAAATGTACAAAATACACAAAAAGAATATTCCAATGGTCCAATGTTTTGTCCATAGCATGCCTTCATCAGGAACCCAGTCATGGGATAGAAGAGCAGAAGTACCTTGTCAGTTCTTTTCAACAGGTAAATAAATCACATTTTTTGTATCATAATCTGCGGTATACTTTGGATCCATTTGAAGATATCATACATGGAAATAGAGTTAAAAGAAATTCTTGATGGAAGTCAGAGTTTGTCTGGCACTGCTGATGTTTGGGATGGCACGTTTGTAATTTTTTTTTTTCTTCAACAATAAATGTGAATTCTTGTTCATGGAAAAATAAGTCATCCCCTGAAAATAAGACCTAGCGCGTCTTTACGAGCAAAGATTAATATAAGACACTGTCTTTTTTTCGAGGAAACAGGGTAGGTAGGTAGACTTGGCCTCCCCCAGAAATTAGGAAGGTAGACAGGGCCTCTTCCAGTAGTTAGGCCGGTATAAATCCCCATCATTAAATAGGTAGGTAGACAAGGCCTCCCCCCAGTAATTAGGTAGGTAGACAGGGCCTCTTCCAGTAGTTAGGTAGGTAGACAGGGCCTCTTCCAGTAGTTAAGCAGGTAGACAGCCCCATCATTAATTAGGTAGGTAGACAGGGCCTCCCCCAGTAATTAGGTAGATAGACAGGGCCTCTTCCAGTAGGTAGACAGGGCCTCTTCCAGCAGTTAGGTAGGTAGACAGGGCCTCTTCCGGCAGTTAGGTAGGTAGACAGGGCCTCTTCCAGTAGTTAGGTAGGTAGACAGGGTCTCTTCCAGTAGTTAGGTAGGTAGAAAGGGCCTCTTCCAGTAGTTAGGTAGGTAGACAGGGCCTCTTCCAGTAGTTAGGCAGGTAGACAGGGCCTCTTCCAGTAGTTAGGCAGGTAGACAGGGCCTCTTCCAGTAGTTAGGTAGGTATACACGGACTTTTCATGTAGGTAGACAGGGCCTCTTCCAGCAGTTAGGTAGGTAGACAGGGCCTCTTCCAGCAGTTCGGTAGGTAGACAGGGCCTCTTCCAGTAGTTCGGTAGATATACAGCCCCCTCCCAGTTAGATATAAAGGGCCTCTTCCAGTAGTTAGGTAGGTGTAAAGCCTCCATCCCCCCATTAATTAGGAAGGTAGACAGGACCTCTTCCTGTAGTTAGGGGAAAATACAGCCCCCCATTAATTAGGTAGGTAGACAGGGCTTTCGCCCAGTAAATAGGGAGGTAGACAGGTAAATATACAAACAGACATTTGATATATAAGATACAGGATAAAAGTAAACTAAATCAAACATCACTAATGTAAAGCGAAATTACTGATTTCAAAAGCAGTGTCAGCGTAATGAAATAAAAAGAATGTAGAAAATCCACGGCACTTTTTATGTAGTTGAAGAAAAGATTTATTGAACTGATAATTGTATCCAAAGTCAATTCTCCATTCAAATGTACAAAATGCACAAAAATAATATTCCAATGGTCCAATGTTTTGGGCATAGCATGCCTTCATCAGGGACCCAGCCATGGGATAGAAGAGCATTAGTACCTTGTCAGTTCAATAAATCTTTTCTGAACTACTGCCGATTGGCCTTCCACTGAGCAACAGCCATCAACTGAAGTGTACGGCACCATCATTTCTTCTATTGGATAAAAAACAAAGCCAATGGACTGGGGTGACGGTTCCTCAACGGTGACAGTCCCTCAAGGGTGATGATTCCTAGACAGACCTTTGATTTTTTTCTGAAGAATCTACCATTTTTAAGGACAGCTGAAAGCTCTTCGAGTCATGGTGATAGCAGTCGAGTATTTGGTTTAATTAGGGAGAAGAAACCACCCACAAAGTGTAGAAGCTTTGGTAGATTCAGCAGTTCCACATACTGTTTGGAATGACCAGGCAGCTTGACTTTGGGTAGGCTTAGAGTCCAGCCAATTCACTTTGGGCCACATGTATGAAAAAAGTGAGTTTTAGACCTAATACGTTTTCATACATGTGGCCCTTTGTCGTTCTTGTAGCTCATATGTGGTTTGATGAAGTACATCTGAGATCTTGGGCAATTGCTTTCGTACTGAAACACTATATATATAAATAGAAATCCCCCACAACAGGTCCCCCCACCCTTTTTTTTCATCTTCCCTTACTGCTGGGTATGCATACTTTTTGTTCTTTCAGTGCTGAGTTTTCAGCAAGCTCACCCCAATACAAGATTATTTATGTGTTTTTTCTAATTATTATTAGTATTATATAATACAGTGACCCATCAAATTAAGACGGCCTCAGGATACCATATTTTCACCAAGCAATGGCCATTGCTGGGGCACAGTATTTTGAATTTGGTTTTAAGATTCAATGTTCCAGATGTTGATTCAGCTGATCATCATGAACATTTTACTTGCAAAACCTCTGCTGCTCTTACATGTATTAGTGAGATGTATGCAGTAATTGTCAGTCTAGTAGATCCTCTTAACATTACAGTGAGGTACTACATGTCCTGTACTGCTCTTACATGTATTAGTGCAGTACATGCAGTGATTGGTGCTCTAGTAGCGCCTCTATACAGTACAATGCGGTACTATATGCCCTGTACTGCTCTTACATGCATGCAGTGATTGGCAGTCTAACAGCACCTCTCTGCAGTACTACATGTCCTGTATTGCTCTTACATGTATTAGTGCAGTGCATGCAGTGAATGGCGGTCTATAGCAGCTCTGTACAGTACAGTGTGGTACTATATGTCCTGTACTGCTTTTACGTTTATTATTGAGGTGCATGCAGTGATTGATGCTCTAGTAGCACCTTTCTACAGTACATTGTGGTATTACATGTTCTGTACTGATCTTACATGTATTAGTGCAGTGCATGCAGTCATTGGCGGTCTAGTAGTGACGCTCTACAGCACAGGTATCAAACTCAACATCCAAGGGCCTAATCTGGCCCACCATGCTCTTTGATGTGCCTCCCACGAGCTTAGACAAAGCTGGTGTGCAACTCACAGGCTCTGACAGCCTTACCAAGGCACCTAGCCACCCTCCAATGGCCCTTTAAGGGCAACAACAATGCTGTTGTTGGTTACAGTGAAAATGAGTTTGACACCCCTGCTCTACAGTATAGTGCAATACTATATGTCCTGTACTGCTTTTACATGTGTTAGTGAGGTGCATGCAGTGATTGATGGTCTATAGCTCCTCTCTATAGTACAGTGTGGTACTAAATATCCTGTACTGTTCTTACATGTATTAGTGAGGTGCATGCAGTGATTGGTAGTCTATAGCTCCTCTCTATAGTACAGTGTGGTACTAAATATCCTGTACTGTTCTTACATGTATTAATCAGGTGCATGCAGTGATTGATGGTCTAGTAGCGCCTCTCTACAGTACAGTGTAGTACTACATGCCCTGTACTGCTCTTACATGTATTAGTGAGGTGCATGCAGCGATTGGAGGTCTAGTAGCGCCTCTCTACAGTACACTGTGGTACTAAATGCCCTGTACTGCTCTTACATGTATTAGTTAGGTGCATGCAGCAATTGGAGGTCCAGTAGTGTCTCTCTACAGTATAGTGCATAACTATATGTCATTTCTATGTCCATGACCCAAAGAAGCTCCTGTCTTCATCATAGACAGTGATTTCCAGCTTCCAGCAGCTCTTTCTGATATTATGTGCAAAGGCTTGCTTTATGTGGATTAGTATCTGCTTTATTTTCTTTAATCCTCATTTTCTATTATGTTGGATCACACTTTTGGGCCCATCGAACCAATAACTAGTTTCCCACAGAGTAATTATTTCAATATACAATGGTTTCAGCCAGAGGCGTAACTTCAAGCTCTTGGGCCCTGGTGCAAAAAATGAAATGGGGCCCCCCAGTAATCATGCGCCATCTGCAATACTAGTGTTTTCTTATGTGGTAGAAGAGCTTTTGGGCCCCCTCAGGCTGCAGGGCCCGGTAGCGACGGCTACCGCTGCACCCCCTGTAGCTACGCCCCTGGTTTCAGCATACAATAGTCATCGTGGCACGAACTAATATTGCATGTTGAGGGACCACTGTATATTGATTCTAAGCTTTATAATTGAGTATATGTTCCGGCAAGGTTCTTCACATATAGAGTTAGTATAGCTGTCTACCAACAGCTGATCAGGGGCAGTTATTACTGGAAGCAGTCAAAGTGTTGGGTGGATGACTACTCCCCATGCTCCAGGATAGAGATTGACTGGCCTAAATGAATTCAGCTATTCAGCTAAGTGTGAATGCTACTCTGGACTAGGCATATGGGTCTAAGAAGCTACACACTGGAGGAAACCAGTGTCTGCCGCACGACTTTGCTGTACTAAGGTGATAGAGAGAAACTACCACTATTTAGTAACTGCTGAGACAAGCAGGAGTTTTGCTTGCTGTCTTGTTTACTTTGTACCTGTTTCTGCTGCACCTACATGTATGTTGAATGAAATATGGAAGGACCCATATTTGGACTAAAGCCCTACAATTTTTGTTATTAATACATTTGTTTATTATTCCCCATATCCTAATAGACATAGAGTGACACATGTATGAACTGGTACTTTGAGGCAAAAAACTGTCATAGACCTGTCCAAAAGGAGTATGAATAGTCATATGCCAGAACTTGACACAGTCTTCACTAGACACAACACTTTTGAATGCAAATCCATACCATGGCTGAAACAAAGGGCCACATTTATAAAAACTGTCTTGGTGTAAGACTTTCTTTGTTGCCCACAGCAACCAACCAGAGCTCCCATTTCTTTTTTTTCAGAGCACTATATGAGATAAAGGGGAACTCTGGTTGCGATGGGCAACAAAGAAAGTCTTACACTTAGACAGTTTTCATACATATGTAGAAAAATCACCGAAAAATTGGACATTACTCAAAAACACAACCACAAGGCCATACTTACAGCTCAAAGACTGGACTATAGACTGAATTCCGTAGGAGGCAACATAAGCCCCTGTGCTACATGGGAAAGATATAACAAGTGCAGATAACTAATGAGCAGCAGCTCACACACTTTCACTAGGGGAACAACTGAATGATAAAAAAACTGCACATTGTATAAGTACCAGTTAACACCATTATCAAAAAAAAAAAAAAAAACAGTATGATACATGCACAAATTATAATTATAATTTATTTTAGAGCGCCATTGATTCCAGGGCGCTATACATTCAAGAGGGTTACAAACATAATATAAGTCAAACAAGTTCAATGCTGACAGTATGTGACAACCAACTAGCACAGAGGGAAAGAGAACCCTGCCCGCGCAGGCTTACAATCTACAAGGAAGGGGGAAGAGACAGACATGTTTGTGGAGGGTATAGTGACAGTAGGGGTACTATAGTTTATAGGCTATCCTGAAAAGATGGGTTTTCAGGTTGCTATTCAAGCTGGTGAAAGTGGCAGAGAGTCTGATGTGTTGGAGCAGTGAGTTCCAGAGTGTGGGGGAAGCATGAGAGAAATCTTGGAGACGGTTGGGTGAGGAGCTGATAAGAGGAGAGCAGAGAAGAAGGTCCTGTGAGGAGCGGAGATTGCATGAGGGGAAGTATCTGGAGATTAAGGCAGAGATGTATGGAGGGGAAAGGTTATGGATAGAGATGGGCGAATCTCTCAAAAATTCGGTTCGCTGACTTCGCCGAATTTTGCGACAAAAAATCATTTCGGTCCGAATTACTTCGGGATGAATCGCATTAAAAAAAGCTATTTCCAGGCTGCACAGAGCCTGTAGGGTGCTGTAGAACGTTGTGCCATGCATAAATATGCAGAGGGAGCTTGGTTTGGCCTTCATACAATGTTGTGTTTTAGTATGACACGCATATGACTGCCGCCACTCTTAGAATCGCTTCACTCTAAAATTCCCTGGGCACTTAAGAGGGCAAAACTGACCAAAAAACTGAAGCGGGAATGTAGCCTGATAAAGTCATGGCAGCGACAGCTGGAAAAAAAAACAAGCTACGATCCTACCATAGCGTCAAAGAACACAGTAGTAGGTTACCGGAGCCACCACAGATTGCAGCACAGTAAGGGGACGTCACAGAAGGAGTCACCCTGCGAGGCCCACAGAATCTGGTGTCATCTACTGGCCATGTGTTGACCACACACTAGGTCATACACACTCTCCTAGATGACATCTGACAACCCTAGCCAAGAGTCGGTGGGTTTGTCACACACAACCCCTAGTTGGCATGGCCCGGGAGCAGATGAGGGGCTCTCACCTGTCCTCAACCCACCTCTGTCCCGTTCGCTTCCTACACCCAGAGAACTACTATGTGCTGTGGCCTCTGCGCCACTATACAGAGAGGACCAACTATTTGAGGACAGTGGGCAGCAAAGAGGTGGGAAGATATCTGCTGCTTCTTGCAGAAGCGGGCAAATAGTGATGAGGAGAGTTGCAATGGCGGGTTATGTTAAGAGCGGTCAGGCTTTGTACAGCGGCACCGTTGAGGAGGACGGCAGTGACAGGCAAACACTAATCGATGTAGCCGATCGCACACGGGAGCCGGGAGAAGCAGGCTAGGCTGGGACAAGTTATTCTGGTGCCCTAGTTAAACAAGGCATAAAGTGCCCCCCAAATGGAAATTTCAGTCCACTCCATGCCTCCTTGTGCCACCTTTTCTCTCTGGGATGAAGTGACGCCCTACGCGGTCGCCTACCCTTGACTACCCATTGTCCCGGCCCTGGAAGCATTCCGTTAACTCTACATTAAGTTTTAGGAGATGGGAGGAGAAGAAAGAGGCTTTGGACGACAGACAATCTGGGATCTTGGACAGTAGAGAGTTAATGTCTAGGCCGGATTTGTAAAGTTGGGTGTCATCAGCATACTGGTGGTTTTAAAATCCATGTGATGCTATCAGCTGACCCAGACCAACAGTGTACAAGGGTTCATCATTATCATAGGGAGAAGAGAGCAGCAGCTTGCGTGTGAGGCAGTGGCGCAGCCCGTAAGTCGGTAGTGTGGCCGGGAGTCAGCAGGGTGGCAGCAGTGCGAGGTTGGGAGCCAAACGGCCACGATTTAGACCACCCACTTTGCAGGTCCCAGAAAGTAGCAGCACAGGGGCTCACCGGGTCAGCGGCGGTAACAGTCAGTCAGTGCGGAGCTTTGGTGGTAAAATCACCTACTCGGCGGTGTACCAGGTTTTTGACGAGACACCAGAGGAGGGTTGAACATAACTATATGTAGAATCTGTGGAAAGAAAGTAAAGCGCGCCCAGAGACCTAATGTTAGTACCACGGTCCTGCATCAACATCATGCAGTGTCACCATACATGTTTCAGATGTGGTGGTCCATCCTGTCCCAACAGCTATAGCACCCAGTGGCACGCCTCCCATTTCAGGCAGCCATGGCTTCACCACCTCTGCCGAAGACAACTCCCTGTCTATTACATCATCTACCGGTCCAGATACTGCTGCTGCTCGGCACTCATGGTGCCAGCAGTCGTTCACCGAGACGATTGCCAATAGACAGCAGTATGCGTCTAGCCATTGCTAAGTACAAAAGGTGACCGTGCTCCTGTCCAAGTTGGTGGTACTGCAGTCCCTCCCTTTTCAAGTGGTGGACTCTGCACCATTCAAAGAACTGGCCAGGAAACTTGGCATTCACTTCAGCCATTGTAATGACATGGGTAGTGGCTCCTCTGGACCACCGCAAGCGGTGGTAGCGGCCACGCCAGGGAGCAGGGTCTAAGTAGGTCCCGGTTTTCACCAGAGCCCGCCACAAGGCAGGATGGACTTTCTGCGGCGGGAGTCCTACCAGGTCGCTACCCCTGGCGCGACTAGCTTGAGGTGGCAGCCGAGGCACAGCGAGGTACAAAATCGTAAGACGAAACTCATAGTCAAAGGTCAGGCCAACAGGTCAGGGCAGGCGGTGAAGATTCAAGGTCAGGTAACAGAAAGGTCGGGTACACGGGCAGACAGGAACTGATGAACAGGGGAAATTGATGAACAGGAATAAATATATTAACAGGGGGAAATTTATGAACAGGGGGAAATTGATGAACAGGAATAAATATATTAACAGGGGAAAATTATTGAACAGGGGGAAATTGATGAACATGTAACAGGGGAGGGCTTCCCCTTTTTCCACCGTTAACAGGGGAGGGCCTCCCCTTTTTCCACCATTCACAGGGGAGGGTCTCCCCTTTTTCCACCATTTGTTCTGCCCCATTCCAGTTTTGTACTGAATTTAACCAACAATGGCACAGAATGCAAAATAAGCACCTAAAACAATTCCTGTAGTTATGGTCTCCTTTAGTTCAAGTTCCATACGCTGCATTTGAACAAACTGGTGTAATGCAGAAACTGGATTCAAAACACCACCTTTATACTTCATGAGTGTTTGATTGTCACTGCTGTCCTCCTCAACGGTCTTGGTATGCAGAGGCTTACCGCTCGCCAAAAAACCTCCCATGTGTCATGGGGGATGGCGCGTGTGCCGTCGCCCCCCCCCCCCGCGGTCACCCCCCTGCCCGCAGGGGGTCCGGCGCAGCTGCCGCGGCTCCCCGCTACCATCCCTCTGCTGCCCGGTCCCTGATGCCGGCTCACTTACCCGTCCACGCTCCTGTGCACACTGCTCCTGCATGTCCCGGCCGCCGCGCGCGTACCGGCTGCTTAGGGTGCGCGCGCGAAGGCTGGTCTGGATTTAAAGGGCCAGCACCCCGGTAATTAGTCCATTGCCGGCCGCTGGTCCTATATAAGGAATACGCCCCCAGAACTCTCTGCCAGTTCGTTGGTGTGTGTTGCCTAGTCTTGAGAGTGTTGGAAGTCCTGCCTGATCACCCGTGTACCAGTCCATTCCGCTACGTTTCCTGACCTTGCCTGTTTGCCGCCTGCCCTGACCTTCTGCCCGTCCATTCCGCTTTGCGGCGGGCTCTGGTGAATAGCGGGGGCTACTTAGACTCCGCTCCCTGGCGTGGCTTAACTATCATCGCTTGCGGTGATCCAGCAAATCCACCATACCCGTTACAGTACGAACTGGCCATGGATTCCGCCAGGGTACCTCTGCCCGAACTCCGGGACATCGCGAGCATATTAACCAGCTCGCGGCCATGATGCAGAACCTTGCGGCCCGTCTTCCTGCGGCTGCTTCCGCCATGCCGGCACCAGTTGCTCCTGCACCGGGACCAACTCTGCATCTGCCGTTACCCCCACGCTATGATGGAGACCCAAAGAAATGCAGAGGCTTCATAAGTCAATGCTCCATCCACATCGAGATGTTGGGGCATCAATTCCCTACCGAGCGGGCTAAGGTGGCCTTCATAATTAGCCTTCTAACGGGCGAAGCTCTGGCCTGGGCCACTCCGCTATGGGACCGAGGACATCCGCTGACGGCAAATCTACAATCCTTCCTCCAGGGGTTCCGCATCGTCTTCGAGGAACCTGGCCACACCTCCTCCGCTGCCGCAGCTCGGCTCCGTCTCCGTCAGGGCGACTCAACTGTGGGTCACTACTCCGTGCAGTTCCGCACCCTTGCCTCTGAGCTCGACTGGAATAATGAGGCTTTGGTTGCAACTTTCTGGCAAGGCCTTTCGGGGCGAATTAAAGACGAGCTCGTTGGTCGGGACTTGCCATCTGATCTGGACGACTTGATTCGGTTAGCTACCCGAATTGATATTCGGTTTGCCGAGAGAAAACAAGAGCTCCGCCTCCAACAGGAGATCGTCCTACCACACTGGCTACCTCGTCTGGCTCCCGTGTTCCAACGACCTCCACTTCCTCCGCCATTGGTTCCTGCGGACGAACCCATACAGGTCAAGAAAGCCCACCTGACCCAGGAGGAACGCTCGCAGCGTCGTCAGAAGCAGCTGTGCTTCTACTGTGGCATTTCGGGCCCCTCCATCGGGACTGTCCGGTGCGCCCGGGAAACCATCACCTAGGGCTCGCAGGAGAGGCATCCCTAGGTGTCAGTGCGGCCTCTCTCCGTCTGAACATTCCCGTACTCTGTGGAGTTTCGCCAGACAGCACCTTTCAAGCCACCGCCATTCTTGATTCGGAGTCCACTGGAAATATTGTCAGCAAAGCTCTAGTATCCAAGTTTCGTCTCCCAGTGACCCTTCTGCAGAAACCCATGTTCATCTCCTCCGTCAGTGGCGAATGCCTAAAGGACGCTACACGGTTCTGCACTGCGCTCTTCACCTTGCAGATAGGCGCCCTACACAGGGAGACTCTGAAACTTCTTGTTCTGCCTCGCTCCTCTTCTGAAATCCTCCTGGGTCTTCCTTGGTTGCAAGACCATTCTCTGACCTTAGACTGGAACATGGGCGAATTTATCCGTTGGGGTCCCGCGTGCCATTCGCGATGTCTGCCTGCACTCTGTCCAGCTCTACGACCCGCCTCTGTAAAGTCTACTAAGCCTCTGCCGGGTCTGCCACTCCGTACCAGGATCTGGCCAAAGTCTTTTCCGAAAGACATGACGAAAGTATGCCCCCGCATCGGCCTTTTCGGCTGTCCTATTGACCTGCAACCCGGTACTACTCCACCCCGAGGCAGAGTCTATCCTCTCTCTGTCCCGGAAACTAAAGCCATGTTGGAATATATCCAGGAGAATCTCCGTAAAGGCTTCATACGCAAGTCTTCCTCGCCAGCGGGGCCGGTTTTTTCTTTGTTGAAGGTACTTGATGGTACTCTCCGGCCCTGTATCGATTATCGGGGACTTAACAAAATCACTATAAAAAATCGATACCCCCTGCCTCTAATCTCAGAGCTTTTTGATCGCCTACGTGTGGCAAAAATTTTTTCCAAGTTGGACTTACGTGGAGCATACAACTTGATTCGTATCTGTGAAGGCGACGAGTGGAAGACAGCCTTTAATACCCGAGATGGCCAATTTGAATATCTTGTCATGCCATTTGGCCTCTGCAATGCTCCGGCGGTGTTCCAGAATTTCGTCAATGAGATCTTCTGCTGTCTCCTCTACGTCTGTGTTATCGTCTACCTAGATGACATCTTAATCTTCTCTCCTGATTTGGAAACTCACCGCCACCACGTCCACCAGGTGCCTAAACGTCTCCGGGACCACCAGTTATATGCCAAACTGGAGAAATGCCTGTTTGAACGCACCTCGTTGCCCTTTCTGGGGTACATCGTCTCGGATCAGGGCCTCCAGATGGATCCCTCTAAGCTGTCTGCAGTCTTACAGTGGCCTCGACCAGTGGGCCTTCGTGCTATCCCACATTTTCTGGGGTTCGCGAATTATTACAGACAGTTCATTCCCCACTTCTCCACGCTTGTGGCCCCGCTGGTGGCACTTATGAAGAAAAATGCCAACCCCAAATCCTGGCCTCCTAATGCTCAAGAAGCCTTTGATCGCCTTAAGTCAGCATTTGCTTCTGCTCCAGTCCTGTCTCGCCCGGACCCGGAGCGTCCGTTCGTCCTTGAAGTGGACGCCTCCTCAGTGGGTGCAGGCGCTGTCCTCTTACAGAAGACTTCCTCTGGGAAACTGTGTACTTCTCAAAAACCTTCACCCCAGCTGAGCGAAATTATATGATTGGTGATCGCGAACTACTGGCCATAAAGTTAGCCATAGAAGAATGGCGGCACTTGCCGGAGGGGGCTCGCCATCCCATTGAGATCTTCACCGATCACAAAAACCACCTTTATCTCCAGTCTGCTCAATGACTAAATCTTCGACAAGCCAGGTGGTCGCTCTTCTTCGCCCGCTTTGATTTTTTCCTTCACTTTCAGCCAGCTGAGTAGAACGTCAGGGCGGACACCCTTTCTAGATCCTCGGACACTGTGGGCTTGGAGCCGCCTCTGCAGCACATAATTCCTCCGGAACGTCTCCTCAAGGTGGCCCCCGTGGATCTTCAACATCTACCTCCTGGGAAGACCTACGTCCGTCCTGCCACGCGGCCTCGAATCCTGAAGTGGGGACACTCTTCTCGAACAGCTGGCCATCCTGGAGTACATAAGTCTCTGCAATTAATCTCTCGCTATTATTGGTGGTCCACCTTCGCTCAAGATGTTAGAGACTTCGTCCTGGCCTGTACCTCCTGTGTGGCCTTTACCTCCCTTTGCATATTGTCTCAGATAGGGGGGTCCAGTTTGTGTTGAAATTCTGGCGGGCTCTGTGTGGTCAGTTGCAGGTTCAGCTGGACTTCTCGTCTGCATACCACCCTCAAACCAATGGGCAGGTAGAGAGGGTCAACCAAGTTTTAGGTACTTACCTACGACATTTTGTATCCGCCCGTCAGGATAACTGGTCTGACCTCCTCCCCTGGGTGGAATTCTCGTATAATTCCCTAGACTTGGAGTTCGCTGGAGCCTCTCCCTTTTTTATTGTGTTTGGGCTACATCCCTGCCCGCCTCTCATCTGCCTACCTTGTGTCACGTTCCTGCCATAGATGTCCAAGTACGGGACATCAAGGCACTCTGGCAAGTCCCTCGACAGGCCCTTCTACGGGCCTCAACTTGCACCAAAGTCCAGGCCGACAGGTACCGTAGACCTCCTCCTCTATTCAAGCCGGGCGATAGAGTGTGGTTGTCCGCTAAATATATCCGCTTCAAGGGGCCTAGCTATAAGTTAGGCCCTAAGTATCTGGGCCCTTTTGTGGTCCTTCAGCAACTGAACCCAGTGTCCTACAAGCTCCGCTTGCCTCCTACTCTGCGTATCCCGAACGCCTTCCATGTTTCTCTCCTCAAGCCTGTGGTGCGGAATCGCTTCTCCCGTAGGTCTGTCTCGCCTTCTCCTGTGGCCAACGCTGATAACATCTTTGAGGTCAAGGAGGTGCTAGCAGTGAAGACAGGGAGGGGGAAGCAGTTCTTTCTGATTGACTGAAAGGGGTTCGGGCCGGAGGAGCGTTTGTGGGAACCGGAGGCTACTCTATCACCTGACCTCCTTTCTACATTCCCTAAAAAGAGGGGGAGACCTAAGGGGGGGGGGTACTGTTATGGGGGATGGCGCGGGTACTGTTGACCCCCGCGGCCGCCCCCCTGCCCGCAGGGGGTCCGGCGCGGGTGCCGCGGCTCCCCGCGACCATCCCTCTGCTGTCCGGTCCCTGACTCCGGCTCACTTACCCGTCCATGTTCCTGTGCATGCTGCTCCTGCCTGCCCCGGCCGCCACGCGTGTACCCGCTGCTTAGGGCGCGCGCGCGACGGCTGGTCTGGATTTAAAGGGCCAGCACCCCGGTAATTAGTCCATTTCCGGCCGCTGGTCCTATATAAGGAATATGCCAGTTCGTTGGTGTGTGTTGCCTAGTCTTGAGAGTGTTGGAAGTCCTGCCTGATCACCCGTGTACCAGTCCATTCCGCTACGTTTCCTGACCTTGCCGGTTTGCCGCCTGCCCTGACCTTCTGCCCGTCTCTGACCACGAACCTCTGCCGCCCGTCCTGACCTCCTACCTGACCCCGACTATGTCTCTGGACTACGATTCTGTATCACGCATTACCCCGGCTGCCATCGCAAGCCGATAGCGACCTGTTAGGGTCACCTGGTAGGGTAAGGGTAGCGACCTGGTAGCCTCACGCCGCAGCAAGTCCATCCCGCTTTGCGGCGGGCTCTGGTGAATACTGTGGGCTACTTAGACTCCGCTCCCTGGCGTGGCTTAACTGTCATCGCTTGTGGTGGTCCAGCGAATCCACCATACCCGTTACACCATGCCACTCTCCACATCAATGCTGCAAGAGGCAGGGGATATTGGCCCCATGTCTTCGCTGCTAAGTAGCTGCTGACTACCCTCCTCGAATTGTTCATCCTCACTGTATAGTGGCGCTGAGCCCAGACCACATAGTAGATCTCTGGCTGAGGGAACCGGATGGGACAGTGGCGGGTTGAGGACAGGTGAGGGCCACTGACTGCTCCCGGGCCATGCCAACTAAGGGTTGTGTCTGATGTTCCCACCGACTCTTGGCTGGGGTTGTCAGATGTCATCTGGGAGGAAGTGGATGACCTAGTCAACCAATCAAGAACCATTGGGTTGCTAGTCAGTACACGGCCGCTAGATGACAGCGGCAGTTGTGGCCTCACCGAGTGACCCCTGCAGCGCCGTCCCCTTGCTGTGCTACGACCTGCTCCAGGAATGTTTGTGCCTCTGCCACTCGCAGATGAAGAGCCTGCCACCTCTCTGTCTGACATACTGTTTGTTCTAAAATGTACAGACACTGTTTGATGAAGATATCTGTATATGATAAATACACACCCTGTATTTGACTCCAAATGAACCCACTAACAAGCTTGGGTAACCCTTGGATATAAATTGTGCTCCACAAATGGGCAGGAAAAATCTACTTGTATGTGCCGTTTAAAAACACTGTGTCTTTTACTGAATATAAAAGCAAAAACAGTCTTAATTAACCTTCAGATATGAATTATGCTACAGGCAAAATTTCTTCTTTGGCGGTGAAAAAGAAAGTTTCTTTTACTGAGTACAACTGCAGAAAAATACTTAGTTAACCCTTGGATGTAAATTGCGCAAAAGAAATGTGCTGCCAACAATTACCAGCTTTGTAGCGTGTTAAAACGGCGTGTATTTTACGGAACACAACAACAGAAAAACTCGTAATTAACCTTCGGATATGAATTATGCTACAGGCAAAATGTCTTCTTTGGCGGTGAAAAATAAAGTTTATTTTAATGATTACAACTGCAGAAAAATACTTAGTTAACCCTTGGATGTAAATTGCGCAACAGAAATGTGCTGCCAACAATTACCAGCTTTGCAGCGTGTTAAAACGGCATGTATTTTATAAAACACAACAACAGAAAAACTCGTAATTAACCTTCGGATATGAATTATGTTACAGGCAAAATTTCTTCTTTGGCGGTGAAAAAGAACGTTTCTTTTAGTGACCACAACAGCAGAACAACGCTTAATTAACCCCTGGATGTAAAATGCGCAAAATAAATGAGCAACCAAAAATTAAGTGGTATTTGGATTGTAAAAATGCTGTTTCTTTAACTGAATACAACAGCAACAGGCTTAGATAACCCTTGGATATTCAATGTGCTCAAATATCGCTGTATAAAAGTGAGTTCTTTAGTATGAGATTTCATAAGCAGCAGCGGCAGCACCTTCCCTACACAGCACAGTGAGAGCGGTGTGAGATGCCAGCGTCGCGCCCGGACTTATATTGTGCAGTGACGTCACAGAATCCCAGCGGTCTCTGATTGGCTTCATCTCTGCACATGTCATTTAGGCTACTCCTTTCTTCCTCCTAGAGTTCTTTGCCCCATGTAACACCATGTGCTCGCAGCCATTTTATCAATTAAAAACACGATTCGTTCCCGCGAATCACCCCAAACTTTGACTTCGTTCAGAATGGAAATTTTCCTGAAATTCTAAATGAATTCCACTTCGTTAGAATCAATTCACCCATCTCTAGCTATGGAGAGCTTTGTAGGTCATGGTTAGCAACTTGAAGTGAATTCGCTGGGCAATGGGTAGCCAGTGAAGGGATTGGCAGAGGGGAGAGGCAGAGGAGTAGCAAGGAGAGAGGTGGATAAGATGGGCAGCAGAGTTTAGGATGGATTAAAGGGGAGCAAGACGGGAGGCCACAGAGAAGGATGTTGCAGTAGTCTAGGTGGGAGATGACGAGGGCATGGACCAATATTTTTGTATTATCAGGGTTGAGGAATGAGCGGATTCGTGAAATATTTTTTAGGTGGAGGCAGCAGGCAGAGGTGAGGGTTTGGATGTGTGGTTTAAAAGACAAAGCAGA
The DNA here is from genome assembly GCA_025379985.1 of Phyllomedusa bahiana. Taxonomy (NCBI): domain Eukaryota; kingdom Metazoa; phylum Chordata; class Amphibia; order Anura; family Hylidae; genus Phyllomedusa; species Phyllomedusa bahiana. Next base: position 84,889 of record JAODAL010008107.1, read on the forward strand.
GTAAAGGGTTATCCCAAGGCAGCGGACTTGCGGGACCAGTGAATGTAAAGCCGTTGACTGTAATAGAGAGATCAGGTGGAGGGATGGAGTGGGACGGTGGGAAGATGATGAATTCAGTTTTCTCTACATTACGTTTTAGGAGACGGGAGGAGAAGAAGGAGGATATGGACAACAGACAGTCTGTGATCCGGGACAGTAGAGAATTGATGTCTGGGCCAGAGATGTAAGGTTGGGTGTCATCAGCATACAGGTGATATTGAAAGCCGTGTGATGCTATGAGCTGACCCAGACCAAGAGTGTAGACAGAGAAGAGTAAGACTGACCCCTGGGGGACACCAACAGGGAGAGGTCGAGAGGAGGAGGTGGAGCAAGCGTGAGAGACACTGAATGTCCGATCAGCGAGGTATTAGGAGATCCAGGAAAGGGCTGAGTCCGTGATGCCGAGGGAGGAGAGGATTTGTAGCAGGAGGGAATGATCAACAGTGTCAAAGACAGAGAATAAGTCTAAGAGGAGAAGGATCGAGTAGATACAAGAGGCTTTAGAGGTTAATAGGTCATTGGTGACCTTGGTTAGGGCGGTTTCAGTAGAGTGATGGGATCGGAAACCAGATTGCAGTGGGTCAAGAAGAAAGTTGGAGGACAGATGGGAGGATAGTTGAGGATAAACGTGTTGTTCGAGGAGTTTAGAACCAAATGGAAGCAGTGAGATGGGGCGATAGTTGGACAGAGAGGAGGGGTCAAGAGATGGTTTCTTTAGGATGGGAGTGATGGTGGCATGCTTAAAGGAGGAAGGGAAGGTACCAGAGGTTAGCGATAGGTTGAAAATAAAAATTGGGTTGGAGCACGATGAAAAAAAAAAGTGTGCTATTTTTTGCAGGGGTATTATTATTACCAAGTTCACTGTTCAGTATAAATCACATGCTATTAGAGTTTTTGATATGTTTCAAAAAGTGAAAACTTTTTATTTTATAAATTGCACTATAGAGCCATTTTCTGTAATATATAACATTTTATTTTTTGATATACGAGTGAGGGGCAGAAGCATAGTTTTTTGTTACCATTTTGGATTGCATGTTACTTTCCCTTCACTTTAATTCAAATTTTATGGGAACGCAAAACGACTAGTGTTGAGCGATTTTTATCGACAAAGTTGAAATCGGCAAGGTTTTTATGGGGATCGAAATTTTCAGATCATGCGAAAATAAAGGTTAAAATCTGTGCATCATCTATTAAGATCGCGCCTTTTTCGGCGCTTCCTGTAATTTTGGCGGCCAGCAAATCATATTACAGAATAGAGCAGGGTGAGATGTGTGTGCGACGTCATGACTGGGATGTGTATGGTTGCGATTGGCTGGAAAAATCACATGACCTCGTTTTACATAGAACAGCGTTTCCTGTTCAGCCTCAGTGTCTCTCAGCGTCTCATAGGGATAGGACCTGCGCTCTGCCTGTGGCCAAACAGCTCAGCGAAATTAGTCTATTTCTGCACAGAGAAACCTCTACTATTAGCTGTGATCCTTCCAATTTAGTTATATTAGAGATTTGAAGATTTTATGTAGTTAGCTAGAGAATTTAAAAGCAGCATCTACCGCTGTAAAGTCACGGCGGGGGGAGCGGGGGGGGGGGCCCGCGGGCGAACACAGACAAGCTCTATCTATAAAGAACACTGGATAAAGTTCACCAAGACTTAGTGTAGACATTGTAGTGCAATATCTTTATTATTAACAGTTTGCTATTGAAATATTTCCTGGATATTGGGCAGCCTGAACTTATATTGGATACACATCATTTCTAGTAACTGCAGGTCTCTTTGTTAGGTGCAAAACTCCACTTTTATTATCAGTATACATTTCAGATAGGTGTTCATGTTCAATTTTACCCATTCCACCTGTGTTGAAATATCCACCTTGCAGTTAAATTACAATCCAGCAATCTTGTAGTCAGCACAGGTTGTTTGTTGCCAAAAATACCGTGTATCATACTAAAACATAACAGATACGTGTTTTTTGACTTTTGCGCACCCAGCTTTGTTCATTGACGCAGCATCCACGTAAATCTTAAAACAGCAATTCTATATTCACCACAGGTGAATTGAAAGGTGCAAAAAATACCGTTTATTATACCAAAACATAACAGTTACGTGTTTTTTGACTTTTGCACACCCAGCTTTGTTCATTGACGCAGCATCCACGTAAATCTTAAAACAGCAATTCTATATTCACCACAGGTGAATTGAGAGGTGCAAAAAATACCGTTTATTATACGAAAACATAACAGTTACGTGTTTTTTGACTTTTGCACACCCAGCTTTGTTCATTGACGCAGCATCCACGTAAATCTTAAAACAGCAATTCTATATTCACCACAGGTGAATTGAAAGGTGCAAAAAATACCGTTTATTATACGAAAACATAACAGTTACGTGTTTTTTGACTTTTGCACACCCAGCTTTGTTCATTGATGCAGCATCCACGTAAATCTTAAAACAGCAATTCTATATTCACCACAGGTGAATTGAAAGGTGCAAAAAATACCGTTTATTATACGAAAACATAACAGTTACGTGTTTTTTGACTTTTGCACACCCAGCTTTGTTCATTGACGCAGCATCCACGTAAATCTTAAAACAGCAATTCTATATTCACCACAGGTGAATTGAAAGGTGCAAAAAATACCGTTTATTATACGAAAACATAACAGATACGTGTTTTTTGCACTTTTGCCCAGTCCAGATTTGTTGATAGACACCTTGCAGTTAAATTTGAATCCAGCAATTTTGTTTTGATTAGAGTGATTTGAGAAGAGCTGTGATTTGCCGTCTTTTAATAAGAGACTTTCCAAAACTATTCCATACCTTCTCAAATTTTTATATTTCTGAACATGGAGCGAAATGCAGGTGGTAAGCGAGCAAAGAGGGGGGTAGCACATGGAGGTAGAGGTACGAGAGAAAGTGCTCCTTCCAGTGCTGGCGACAACACGCATGCCAGCGGATCGTCAGTTGCAGGACCGTCAGGCCTGTCATCGCTGGGTCAGGGCCCTGTGAATCTAAGTAACGAACATCGTCGCCAATCTGTCCTTCAGTGGTTAATGCAACCTGCATCTAGCAGTCTTACCTCCTCGTCCTCCCAGTCACGGCCACAAATGTCGTCATCAGCATCATCAGCATCCGTCCAACATGAAGCAGCCCAAATGTCAACTCGTGTACCCACCACTGTGGATAATCCATTGTCTGAAGACCTCTTTGATGACAAAATGCGGTTGGGGTCAGAAGGCATGTTAAAAGATCAAGAGGATGATTTAGTCTGCTCTGACGCCCAGTTACTGATGCCATCAGAGGAGGTGAAGGAAGCTGGTCAATCGGCAAAAATCACGGGCGGTCGGCAACGCCTTGCAGTGCCCCTTGCTTGTAGCCCGCAGCTTCTGGATGCAGAAAGTCAGGACGACCAAGTCACCTGTAGTGTTGAGCGATTGCGTTGGCTATCGAGATCGATCGATAGTCGATAGTCGGCCGCTATCGATAAGGTTTTTCGATAGTGAGCATCGATTATGAGCGATGACCATTAAAGTCTATGGGAGAGCAACAACACCTTCATATACACCCAAACAAGGCTGGAGAAGCTGAAATTAACATCCACAACAGTCAAATGGATACGTGCTACATCTTAAGCAACACAATTAGGTTATAAAAGTCACAGAAAAAAAGTCACAGACCATTCACTATCCCTGTCTTGTACCACAGCCTGACCCCTAAACCTGCATCACCCACAAATTAAAAAGTGCCAGAAGGCAGTATGATTTGAACCATCATGTTACTTGAACTGGACATTGAATATCCCTGTCCTGGAACGCAGCATGAGCCCCAAACCTGCATGACCCCCAGATTTAAAAAGTGCCGCAAAAAGTAGTCTTTCAACCACCATTTTAGTTGAACTGGACACTAACTATATCTGTCCTGTACCGCAGAATGACCATTAAACCTGTCTGACCCACAGTTTTCAAAGTGCCGGAAAAAGGAGTCTTTCAACCACCATTTTAGTTGAACTGGACATATACTGTCCCTGTCCTGGGCCACAGTATGACCATTAAACCTGTCTGACCCCCAGATTACAAAGTTCCGGAAAAAGGAGTCTTTCAACCACCATTTTAGTTGAACCGGACATTGACTAGAATTTCCCCTGTGCCACAGGCATGCCCGGGGGCCGGGAAGTTACAGTGGGTGCGGTGAGAGCCCAGGGGGGCCCGCCCGTTATCTTTTAACACCAGGAAAAAAAAATGCCCTGATGACGCAGCAACAAAAACTTTTCCGAGCGAACCCAAGTGGGGAAAAGCGGAAGTGTGAGAACTCCACCCTTTCCTCATACACAGTAAAACCCTTTGGGTACCCGCTTGCCCCCCCGTAGATGCGGCCCTTTTTTGAGTTTCACTTGGAAAAAACGGGTTTGGTTTAACGCTCCTTTACACCCAGGGGGCCCTTTTTTCCCTTTGGAATTCTTTTTCTCTTTTTAAATTTAAACGGCTGGAGGAAATTGCCCTCAAAACTTTGTTCTCTTCCCCTGCCCCATACTACATGTCCTCGGGAAAAACCCACATCTAAACAATTTTTTTCCTGTCCCTTTCCCCTTGTAAAAATTCGGGGGAATTTTTTTTTCCCAAAGTTTTTTTTGGGTACATGCAATTTTTTTATTTATTTTTTAACTAGAAAAAAACATTTTTAAAATAGATGGAACCCCCACCAGTCTTTGTTTCTTTTTTATTTCATTGTATTTAAGGGGTTTTGTCTCAATACAGGGAAATTGATACAAATTTTAAAGATCTTGAAAAAAACAAGTCTTTTTGGGCAATAGTGCCCAAATTAAACCCCTGCCCCCTACCAAATTCCTGTTTTCCGGGACAGCGCCATCACCCTTGAGCCCACTTTTTGAAAATTGTGAAGAACACATGTCTGTTAGAAACAAAATTTTTTAGAATGGGACCGGTATTTAATAGCTGCATGTCACACCCAAAAAGGGCCCCCAAAAATTCAAAGAAATGACCCTTACCCAATTTTTGGAAAAATGTAAGAACAAATTCTGTTAAAAAACAACATTTTTTGAATGGGAAAACCCGTATAAATACTGCATGTCCCAGCAAAATGCCCCCCAAAAAATTCAAAACATGACCCAAAAACCACTTTTGAAAATTGTAAAAAAAAATTGTCTTTTTAAAAAAACCCAATTTTTTTTAGAATAGGACCTGAGTTTGCTGCATTTAAAAAGAAAAACCCCCCCAAAAAATTTCAAAGCTTTGCCCCTTTGCCCCCAAACTTTGGCAATTGTAAAAGAACAAATGCCCCTGTTAAAAACCCAACATTTTTTTTATAATAGGCCCTGTAGTTTTGCTGCATTTAAAGGGCAGAATAAACCCCAAAAAATTAAAAAAATGACTTCTAAAGCCACTGTTAAAAATTGTGGGGAGAAATGCCACATAGAACCCCACATTTTTTTTTCCAAAGGCCCAAATGATTTTTTTGCTGTATCCAAAAGCTACATGCCCCCCAAAAAAATTAAAAATATGACTTCTCAGCCACAATTAAAAAATTTGTGGGGGGAAAAAATTTCCATTTAAAGGGCCACTTTTTTCTTTTCCAAAAGGGGACCTGATTATAGTTTTTTCTCACAGAAACCAGCCCCCAAAAAAAATTAAAAATACTCCCTCAGCCACTTTTTAAAAAAATTGTGGGGGAGATTTTGCCACTTAAACCCCACATTTCTTTTCCCAAAAGGGAAACCATGATTTTTTGGCTGAAATCTCACAGCTTCAAAACCCAAAAAATTATAAAAAAGACCTCTCACCCCCTTTAAAAAAATTTTTTGGGGGGAGAAATGCCATTTAAACCCACATTTCTTTTTTCCAAAGGACCAAAATTTTAAAACTGTATTTTCACACCAACATGACCCAAAAAAGGAACCATTGACAATGCAAAAAACTTTTTTAAAGATAAATTGAGAAAATGGAATACGGTTTTGTCATGAAACCTTGTTTGTTTTTTAACCAGTCTCCTCACAGCAAAAGAGAAAAAATAAGAGGAAAAGAAAAAAAAATTTGCAGTAAAAAAAAATCTTTTTTAAAAAAAAGTTTTCAAGAGGACCAATTCTGTTTAAAAAGGGAATGTGAAGAAACCGGGAAACCTAATCGGTGCCCCTGGGGCAATTGGGGCCACAACATATCAGAGATCCATGCCTGTTTTTCATTTTGATAAAAAGGGGTCAAACGACCCAAAATTATCTGTGGAAACCGGATGCTTTTGTCTGTAAGACTCTCCACGGGTGCTAAAAGGTCCGTTTCAGATAAAAACCTGGCTGCGGGGCCGGGACAAAAACCTCTATGGCGTGACGAGCCATTTGGGGCCATTCGCCCCAATTTGGATACCCAGAAGTCTTTTTGGGTCCGGAACACTTTGAAAAAAACACCCGGGTTGAGACCAGAAAAGTGGTGAAACCAAAGATCAACCCTGTTTCCTTTTTTTTGGGGTTTGGGGCCCGCTTTGGCTGCTTTGGGTTGAGGGGGTTTAAACAAAGATTGCCAAGGTCCCCATTGGCTTCTCCCCCTTCCCTTTGCCGGGCCGGGGTTTACGCCTATTTGGGAAATTTCTACTGTTTGCCCAACGTCGCTAAATGTTTTTTCCACCGGGACTTTTGGGGGAACTAAAAGCAGATGCCAACCCTCCATTTGAAAATCACAAGGTCCCCAAATTTCCGGCTTTTTACTCTCTATTTGGGTGGGGGGAAAGGGAAAAAGTCTAAATTTTTTTTTGGGTCCCGGGGGATCCAGGAGGGGGCCACCCAGAAACCCGGTTTTTCCCATTTTGATGGCCTTAATCGGGAAATCATTTTTGGGGGAAAAATGGAGCCCCAACACCCCAATGTGAGAGTTTGGAGCCTTGTTTTCCCCAACCCCCGGGGTCGGGGGGCACTAAAAACGGATCTTCCTCATTTTCCCTTTTCCCTTCCGCCTCAAATTCCCCCGCCAACCTTTTTCCCAAGGGCGGGACGCGGTAACATCTGGCCCTGGGAATACCTCCTCCCCCCTCCTCCGTTTGGCCCCCGGGCCAGCTTAACACGGCCCCAAACTTGCCTGGAGATGAAAACCCTAAAGGCTGATCCCCCCCCTTGCCTACGGGGGGACCCCGAACCACGCCAAATAAAAGACCGTTTAAAATTTGTAAACTGTGGGGCCTTTGTGGAATTGCCGGAGAAAAAAGGCTCGGTTCCGCTTTCTGTTCCTCCCCCTCCTCCGTCGCGGGGCGGGACCTGTTGTTTCAGAGTGCCAAACCGACTTTTCCAAACTAAGATCACCACAATGCTCATGCGAAAAGGGGGCCCATTTCCGCACTGCCCATTTTGGGGGCCTTCTTCAAAACTGGGAAGGTGGGGCAAGCTCTTTCCCCCGCCTCCACTCTCGGGGGTTCAACACCCCGAGGGCCGCACCGCTGCTTGTCAGGCCCTGTGCACTTTTAAATGCGTAATGGCATTGGTCCTGCTTCCCCCCAATTTCCGGTGGCATGTGGAGGGTTGGAAATTTCCCGCGTGTTGCCACGTCCCAAAAATTAGACGGTTGACGGGGGGGCCCAGCTGAGCCCGCAAGAAAGCAGGGCCCGGCAAAAAGCAGGGGCGAACGCGGGAAATGCGAACTCAGACCCAGCCTTTTTCAGCAAGGGAGTCCAGACCCCCGGGGAGCTCTTTTTGAAAATTTTTGGACGGGCAAATTTTAAAGACAGTGGGCCCGGCAAAGGGGTGGGGCTCCACCTACCATCTTAAGGGGGCCAGCAATTTTTGCCCCGGGGTTTTCCGCACACCACCTTGCCTGGCCAAGGTTCTTTTTCACCAACCAGGCCGGGCCCCCGTTGCTTTGAGCCGTCCCAAGCTCCTGCCTGTTTTGGGGGAAAGGTCCCCCCAAGGCAGATTTTTTTTCCAAGGCCTGGGGTCTCTGGGCACGTGATGCCACCAGAGGGGCCTTGGGGGAAAGAGCCCTGCACCATCCCTTTCGGTTTTTAAGAAAGGGGGCCGAGCCGGGGAAACCACCCTCCCCCCAAACCCCCCGAGACCCTCCCCCCAGCCACCCAGGAGCTGTCCCAGAGATATAAGGGGGGCCTTGGGCCCGGGTTACTAGTCCATGTGTCGGTTTGGGGAGATGGACTTTTTTTCCCGGGCACAGATGCAGACAAAAAGCGCTTGAAATTTTAGATGACAACGTGGCTGGGCCCGGGCCCGGGAACGGCTTTTTTTTGGCAAAGAAAAGCCTGCCGGGTCTGGTATTGGGGGGAGGCGAGGGCCATGAGGGTAGCGGAACCCATCTTTTGGCCCCCCAACGGAAAGGCAACATTTCCAAGGCCAAAAACCCGGAATGCCGAAAATTTAAGGGGTTTTGGTTTGGATGGGTTTTTTTAAAAATGTTTTCTTCTCCCCAAACCTGGAAGACAGAAGGGGCTGCTAAACCCGGCCCCCTGTAAAAGGCAGGGAGGGCGTCCAAAAACTGGCCCAAGGGAAAAAGGGGGAAAAGGGTGGGTCCCCTGGTGGGGCTGGTGGTACTCCGGGAAAGGTGGAGGGTGAAGCGGAAAGGGTGATCCCTGATCATGACTCTGAGGAGCATGGGCAGCTGAGAACGCTTGGGGGGAGCGGAGGAGGAGGGGGCGGGACAGAGGGTGTGACAGTGGGTTTGGGGGCCCCCCCTCGGTCTTTGGGCCCTTTTTTTGGGCCAAGGGTTTCCCCCCATTTCAACTCAACATTTTGCTGCATGTGACAGACATGTTGGTTTGGTTTTAACCACTTAAGGGTTTTTGCCTCTTTCTTATGCATTTTGGGAAAAGGGGGCATATACATCGCTGGGTGAATAGAGGGTTTGGGCCCAAAAAAAGGGCCCCGGCCCTTGGGGAGGGTCCTTTACCTTTTTTACGGGGATAACGAGGAGCGGTTTGCGCTGACCGGGCTGGCGGAAAACATATCACGGGCTTCTCCCACCGCCCTCCTCCCTTTTTTTGGCCCGGGGCCCGTATTGAAAACTTACCCCCCTCGTCTTCCCCCCCGTCCACTGATGAAGGGGCCCCGCCAAAACAAATTTTTTGCGGGAAAAACCAAGATGGAAACCGCAAAAGTCCTCATCATCATCATCATCAACACAGGTGACTTTGGGCGTCCGAAAATTTTTTTGCTGCTCCAAAGCTGCGGGGGTTTTCAAGCAAGGGCACTGCAAGGGGATTTCCGAAACCGGCCGGATTTTTTTCCGGGTTTACCGGCTTTCCCGCACCCCCCTCTGATTTCATCATAACTGGGCGTCAGAGCAACTAAATCATCCCCTTGATCTTTTAAAATGCCTTCTGACCCCAACCGCATTTTGTCATCAAAGAGGTCCGCAGACAATGGATTATCCACAGTGGTGGGTAAACGAGTTTGACATTTGGTCTGCTTAATGTTGGACGGATGCTGATGATGCTGATGACGACATTTGTGGCCGTGACTGCGAGGACGAGGAGGTAAGACTGCTAGATGCAGGTTGCATTAACCACTGAAGGACAGATTGGCGACGATGTTCGTTACTTAGATTCACAGGGCCCGACCCAGCGATGACAGGCCTGACGGTCCTGCAACTGACGATCCGCTGGCATGCGTGTTGTCGCCAGCACTGGAAGGAGCACCATCTCTCGTACCTCTACCTACATTTGCTACCCACCTCATTGCTCGCTTACCCACCTGCATTTTGCTCCATGTTCAGAAATATAAAAATTTGAAAGGTATGGAATAGTTTGGAAAGTCTCTTATTAAAGACGGCAAATCACAGCTCTTCTCAAATCACTCTAATCAAAACAAAATTGCTGTATTCAAATTTAACTGCAAGGTGTCTATCAACAAATCTGGACTGGGCAAAAGTGCAAAAAACACGTATCTGTTATGTTTTCGTATAATAAACGGTATTTTTTGCACCTTTCAATTCACCTGTGGTGAATATAGAATTGCTGTTTTAAGATTTACGTGGATGCTGCGTCAATGAACAAAGCTGGGTGTGCAAAAGTCAAAAAAACACTAACTGTATGTTTTTCGTATAATAAACAGTATTTTTTTGCACCTTTCAATTCACCTTGGGGTTTAAATATAAAAATTGCTTTTTAAGATTTACTAGATGCTGCGTCAATTTCAGCGGTAGGAATGGTGTTTTAAAAATTCTCTAGCTAACAACATAAAATTTTCCCAAATCTCAATATAACAAAATTGGAAGGATCACAGCTAAAAATTAGGGTTTCTTTTGGTGCAAAATAGCCCAATTTTTCGCTGGGGGCTTTTTTTGGCCACGGGCAGAGCGCAGGCCCCTATCCCTTTTTAGAACGGGAAGACACTGAGGCTGAAACAAAACCCGCTTTTCTATGTAAAAACATTTCATGTGTTTTTTCCCCACCCAATCGAAAACCATAAAACATCCCATCAAAAACCCCAAAACAAAACATCTCCCCCTGCTCTTTTTTCTGTAATCTGATTTTGTTTGGCCCCCAAAAATTTTAACAGGAACCCGCCAAAAAAAGGCGCGATCTTAATAAAAGTGCTAAATTTTTTAACCCCAAAATTAAATCGCATGATCGGGAAATTTCAAATCCCCAAAAAAAAAAAACCTTCCCCGATTTCAATTTTGTCGATAAAAAACGCTAAACCCACTAGTCATCGGGTGTTGAGAGGGAGGGATAAACGACATTCCGGACCATCCTGGCTTTTCCCCCAAAATTTGTTTGCACCTTCATCATTGGACGAGGAGGAAGCGAGGGGGTTTAGTGTCAATGGGGGTTTCCCCCCACAAAAAAGGGAGGGGCTTTCGCAGAAGTCCGCTGAAAATAAATTCCCCCCCCCGGTAAACCGCAAGCCCCGACCTTGCTTATCCCCCCGTCAAAAAGGTCCGGGACCTTTCAAGCCGGGCCTTTTTTTGACCAAGCCTCGATTCCCCCCAGCAAGTCATATGCCGCCTTTCCCGAAAACGCTAATAGAGGCAAAAACCCTTTTAAAGGGGGTTAACCACCCCCAAACATTTCAGTCCCCAGCGAAGGGAAATGGGGTTTAAAAAGGGGGGGGAAAACACTTGGCCAAAAAGGGCCAACCAAACCCCGGGGGCCTCCAACCCTGTCCCCCCCTTCTCCCCCTTTCCCCTCCTCCGCCACCACCCAAAGCGTTCCTCAGCTGCCCATGTCTCTCAAGTCATGATCAGGGATCAGCCTCTGTTCAGCCCCCCCACCGTCGCCCGATTAAACCACCAGCACCACCAAGACCCACCTCCCCCTTTTCCCCTTTCCGGGCCCATTTTGACCGCCCTGCACCCCGTACAGGGGCCAGCCCAAAGCAGCCAGCCTTCTGCCCTTTCATTTTTGGTAAGCAGAAAAAACTTTTTAAAAAACCCAACCACCCCAAACCAAAAACCCCGGTGAATGCCCGGAATTTGCCGGGTTTTTCCCTTTGGGAAAATTTGTTGTTTTTTCCCATCTGGTGGACACAGTTTTGGTTCCCAAAGCCCATGGCCCTCCCCTTCCCCCCCAATCCCAAATCCCCAAAGCAGGCTTTTTTTTTGCCAGAAAAGCCGTCCCTGCCCTGGCCAGCCACGTGTCATCAAAAATTTTTAAGGGGGGTTGGATATTTTTAAAATTTAATTAAGAAATGGATTTAAGAAGGAAGGGAATTTGGGTAAATTAGGGGGTGATGGGGGGGGGAGGGGGGGTTAGGGGGGGAGTTTTAAAAAGGGAATGGGGGATTTTTAAGGGTTTGGGGGGGATAGGGAAGAAAAGGGGTAAAATTAAGGGGGGAAAAGGGTAAAAAATAAGGGGGTTTTTTGGGTGGTTGGAAGGGTGGTTTTTTAAAAGGAATTGTTTTAAGGGGGGTGGGGGGGGGGGGGTTTTTTTGGGTGGGGGGGGGGTTAGGGGTGGGGGGGGAATTTGGGGGGAGGGGGGGTTGGGGGGGGGGGAATTGGGGGGGGGAAAAATTTTGGAGGGGGGGGGAAAAAATTTTGCCTGCGGGAAGGGAAGGGGTTGGGGGGGGGTTTGGGGTTTGGGGGGTTTTGGGGGGTTGGTGGGTTTTTGGGGGTTTGGGGGGTGTGGTTTTTTTGGGGGGGGTGGGGGGGGGAAATTTGGGGGTGGGGGGGGGGGGGTGGGGGGGGGGGTGGGGGGGGGGGGGTGGGGGTGGGGGAGGGGGGGGGGGGGGGGGGTTTTTTTGGAAGAGGGGGAGGCGGGTAAAAAGAGCTTTTGCACCACCCTTTGGCCAGTTTTGAAAAGCCACCAAAATGGTCGGGTGCGGAGGGATCCCCTTTTGTCAGCATGAGAAATTGTGGCGACCCTTATTTTTCTGGAACGATCGTTGGCCCACTCTGAAAAAACAGGTCCCGCCACCCGACGGAGGAGGAGACACCAGGCAGACACGGAGTTTTCTGTCCATCCAAATCCACAAGCCCGAAAAGTATTTTTTCCAATTTTTTTCGGTCTTCATTGGGCCGGGGTTAAAGGGTCCAGAGCTAGTGCAAGGGCGAAACCCATCAGCTTTCAGGGTGCATAATCTGAGGCAACCCGGGCGTGTTGAAGCTGTCCCCGGGGGGGAAGGGGGGGGGAGGAGGAGGGGGGTTTCCCCTAGACACCGACGTCCCTCCCCGGGGGAAAGGGGTTGGGCCCGTAAATTTTTGGGGGGCAGATGGGGAAAGATGATGTGCTAGTGCCCCCTCACCCCCAGAGGCTTGGGAACTCAAGGCTCCATCCCCTCAAAAATTTGGATTGCTTGATGCTCCTTTTTCCCCCAAACCCATTTTCCTGGGAAAATTTAAAAACCATCAAAATGAACAACAGTTTTTCGGGTGGCCACCTCCTATGATCCCGGGACAAAAAAAAACACACCCCTTTCCTTCCAACACCCACCCAAATAGAGGGGTAAAATGCAGGAAAAATTTGGGGACCTTCTGATTGATCAACTGGGGAAAAATCTGTTTTTCGCTTCAATTTTTTCAAATTCACGGGAAAAAATCGCCCGCGACGTGACACAGTGGAGGGGCCAAATTTGCCGAAATGGCCCCACGGCACAGCAAAGGGAAGGGGGCAGAAGGCCTAAAGGGTGGAAACCCCTGGCAAACTTTTTTTTACCCCCTCAAACCCAAAGCATCAATGCAGGCCACACATACAACACCCAAGACCCCTTTAAAAACATGGTGCACGACAAAATGCCTCAAAACCAATGTTTTTTTTATGTTTCCCCAACCCAATAAAACTTTTTTGGGGATCCAAAATGACAATGGGGCCCAGCTGGCTCGCCACGCCCTAGAGGTGTTGTCCGCCCCCGCACCACGTCATATCTGAAAACGGGCCTTCCGCACAGCCGGAGGATCATTACAAAACAAATGCACCGGGTTTCCCAAAAATAATGTGGGCCGTTTGACTTTTAAACAAGATGAAACAGGCATGGATCTCTGATGATGTTTGGCCCCAATTGCCGGGGGTCACCGATTGGTTGCCCGGTCTAAATTCCATTCCTCCCAAAAAAGAAAAGGAGTCCCTTTAAAAAAATTTTTTTTTTAAAAAGAACATTTCTTTTCTTTCCCTTTTTTTTTCTCAAATTCCCCAACATTCATTTTGCTGGTTTTGCCCGTGAGGAGGGCTAAAAAAACAAAAAAAAGGGTTTTATGGGCCAAAAACCCTATTTCCCCTTTTCTCACTTCATTTAGAATTTTTCACATTGTCAATTTGGTTTTTGGGGGCATGTTTTTCCTCACAAATTTTTTTCAGTGGGGTGAGAAGTCAAAATTTTTTGATTTTTTTTGGGGTCATGTTTTCTTGAGGGTACAGCAATAATCATGTCCCTTTGGAAAAAAAAGAAATATGGGTTCTAATGGCATTTCTCCTTCAACAAATTTTTTAAAAGTGGGTGAGAATTTATATTTATTTAATTTTTTTTGGGGGCTTTTTGCCCGTGAATACAGCAATAATCATGGTCCCTTTTTTGGGAAAGAAATGTGGGGTTCTAAGTGGGATTTCCCCCTTCCAATTTTTAACAGTGGGGTGAGATTTCCCTTTTTATAATTTTTTGGGTCCAAAGCTGCTTTTAAATGCAGCAATACTACAGGTCCCCATTCTAAAAAATGGTTTTTTTCTAAAAGACATTTTTCCTTTTACAATTGCAAAAAATTTGGGTCAATTGGGGGGCCCTTTTTTTGAATTTTTGGGGGGATTTGCTGTGACCCTGCAGCTTTTCACAGGTCCCAAATTCTAAAAAAATTTTTTTCTAACAAAACATTTGTTTTTTTCAAAAATTGTCCCCAAAATGGCTCAAAGGGGCAAAGCTTTGGGAAATTTTTTGGGGGCAAATTTTTCTGTGACATGCAGCTATACTAAAAGGGTTTCCCATTCTAAAAAAAAGTTTTTTCTAACAGACATTCGTTCTTTTACAATTGTCCAAATTGGGGTCAAGGGTCCCTGCTTTGAATTTTTGGGGGCATTTTGCGGACATGCAAACTATACTACAGGGCCAAATTTTAAAAAATGTTGTTTCCCAACAGACAAATTTTTTTTTCACAATGGGGCAAGGGGTGGCTCAAGGGGATGGGGCTGTCAGAAACAAGGGAAAAAAGGTAGGAAAACGTTTTAAAGAACACATATTGCAAAAAAGAAATTGTTTTTTCAAGATTTTAAATAGCTATCATCCCTTTATGAGACAACCCAAATTTAAAACAATTTTTAAAAAAAAGAAAAAAAGACATTTTGGGATTCCCCTCCTATTTTAAAAATGGGGTTTTTTTTGAATTAAACTACTAAAAAACTTCATGTACAAAAAACGGTTAAAAAAAATTCCCCTGAAAATTGTACAAGGGGGGTACAGGGCACTTGACCAAAGTAGGTTATTCAGAAATACCCTGGGTATGGACACGGAAAAGAGAACAAAGTCCCTAGACCCTTTCCTCCAGCACTTGAATTTAAAAAAAAAAAAAGAATTTTCCCAAAATAAAGGGGAACCCCGGGTTTTTAAAAGGAACGTTAATCACCATTTTTTCCCAAATGAAGCTCCAATTGGTTTCCCCACTCATACGGAGGGCAAGCGCTACCCCGGGGATTGACTGTATACGGGGGAAGGGGTGGAGTTCTCACACTTCCGCACCCCCTGCTTTTAGCACGACAGTTTTTTCCCTTTGGGTCGTCATCCCGGGCATTTAAAACCCGCGTTTTAAAAGATGATGGGCGACAGCCGGGCCCCAACCCACCCACTGTAACTCCGGCCCCTGGGGCATGCTGTGGCCCCCGGACAGGGATAGTTTAATGTCCAGTGGGAAAAAAAAAGGGGGGTTGAAAAGACTCCCCTTTTTTCCGGGACTTTTTAAAAACTGGGGGTTATGCAGGTTTGGGGGGCCCTGCTGTGGCCCAGGACAGGTAAAGGGCAAGGTCCATTTAAAAAAAATTTGGGTTTTAAAAGGGACCCCCTTTTTTCAGGATTTTTTAAATGGGGGGGGGTTTTTTTTCCCCCCATCGGGTTTTTGGGGGGTATGCGGGGCCCCAGGACGGGTTTAGCCCAATGTCCAGTTCAACTAAAATGGTTTTTAAAAAGACCCTTTTTCCGGCACTTTTAAATCGGGGGGGTAAGCTTTTTTGGGGGCTCATGTGAGTTCCAGGACGGGTATATTCAATGCCCAAATTCAAAAAGATGATGGTTAAAATTCATACTCCTTTGGCACTTTTTAATTTGTGGGTGATGATTTTTTAAGGGGCGGGCTGTGTACAAGACGGGGTTTAGTGAATTGGTTTTGTGACTTTTTTTCTGTGACTTTTAAAACCCTAAGTTTTTTGCCAAAAAGATGAAAAAAACTTTTCCATTTGATTTTTTGTGGATTTTTAATTTTGCTTCTCCACCTTTTTTTGGGGGGGAATTTAAAGAAGGTGTTGTTCCCTTCCCAAAGACTTTTAATGGTCATCGTCAAAAATCGTTGCTCACTATCGAAAAACCCTTTTTATCGTTAGGGGCCCAAACTATCGACCGATCTCAAATACCCAAACGCAACGCTCAAATTTAAAAACGCCCAATTTTAAAAGAAATTTATTTTTTGGGTTTTTCCCGGGTTTTTCCCCTTTTAGGGGAATAAAAATATATGTTTTTTTAAAATTAGATATGATTTTTTGTGAAAGTGGTTTTATCCCAAATTTGGGGGTGTAAAAATTTTTTTATTTTTTTTTTATATTTTATTTTAAGGAGGGGTTAAAATTATTTAACACTATTACTTATTTATTTTTTACTTTTAGTTCCCCTAGGGGATTGCTTAAACACCTTACTTGGGTTTAAAAATTATTTTAAATTCCCCTTATAAATATTTTGGGGAAATTAAGGGGGCATAAATTTAACTGTAGCGGGCCAATGTCAGGCAGAAGCTGCCGAGAAAAAAATTAGAATTAAAAGGGGTGTAAAAAAAAGGGGGGATAGATACACATATGAGAAATTTTTCTCCCATTATACAAGTCATTTGGTCGGGAACCCCCCCAGGGAAATTATTGGAACATTTTTGGGCCCCAAGTTCACAGGAAAAAAAATTGCAGAGTTTGAAAGGGGTTAAAAGGGGGGAAAAGGGAAATAAAAGGACTGGGTGGACTGAAATTACCCGGGAAAGATTAGCAAGATTTGGGGGTTATTTAGCTTAGAGAAAAAAACGGTTTTTGGGGGACAGAAAAAAGAAATAAATAGGGAAAAGGTCAATGTAGAGTCTCTCCCAAGACCCTTTTTTTTTTTAAATTTACCCAGACTTTATCCGGGAATAAGGGGGCATTTTTTTCTCAAGGGGAAAAAGAAAAAATCCCTTCTATCATTTCTAAAAAACCTTTGGAAGAGTTTCCCTTTACTTTTTAGAGCAGTGAGACTGGGGAACTCTTTGTTTAGGGGAAACCCTTGTCATGGTAAATTCATTTAACATTTCAAAAAAGATCTGGTTTGCATTTCTAGAGCATAATGTTAAAAATTTATAGTGACCAGGATTTGGAGAAGGGCCTGCCCGGGGAAATTTATTTGTTTTCCCAAATTTGGAGTGGGGAAGGAATTTTTTCTCCAAAATAGGAAAATTTGGGCTTCTACATCAGGGGGTTTTTTTATGTTTCTCTGGTCAACACAACAGCACAATAGGCAAAAAAACTGGATGTCCCCGGAGGGCCTTTCTGGGGCCCCCCGTCCCAGGTCGGGGGGGCGAAATTCGTCCCCTATGCCGGGGGGGGCCCCCGTCCCCGCATGTCGAGTGGGGGGTTTTTCCCCCCCGCTCCGCTCTGGTCCCCGGGGCCATTTTAACGGCCTCGCCCCTCCCTCCGTCTGCCTCTGTCCCTCTGCGCGCACCGGGTCCCCCCCCTGGGGCGCGGTCCCGGGCAGTGTTAGTTTTTAAAGGGCCAGTGCCCCCTTTAAAGGGGCTATTCCCGGGAACTCCCCCTTTTTAAAACCTCCCTTTCAGGTACCCTTTTCCCGGATCTTTATGCCCCTTTTGCCAAATTGAAAAAAGCTTTCCCTGTGGGCCTTTTCTTGTTTTCCGTGTACCGAACCCTCTTCCCTACGTTATTGACCACGATCTCTGCCGCCCCCCCGCCCTTTCCCTCCCTGCCCCCGCTATGAGCCTGCCTGATGTTCGGGTAGCTCCCCTCCCCTTTGGGGCCGCCACCGCAACCCAAAGTTAAACCCGGGGGAACGATCTTTTAGACCCCCCCCGCGGGAAAGGGCCCCCCCCCTTTTTGCGGGGGGGGCTCTGGTGAATGGGGGGCCCCCCTACTTGGGATTCTGCTCCTGGTGGGGGTTTCCACCATCTTTTAAAATAAGACCCGGGCCCAAAGGATCCCCCCAAGGGTTTGCCACTGCCCAGTGTGGGGAAAACCCTAACGCCCCATTGTTCCCACACAAATTAGGGGAAACGGGCCAACAGGGGCAGCAACTGAACCAGTTGTCCACCAGGGAATGAGCAAACCTCGTCACCGCCCAAAAAAAACCCTTCACCATTTTCCCCATGGTTTTTCCCAACTTCGGGGTTTTGTCGGGCCCGGGGGGGGCCCCCAAAAGCTCCGGCTGTCGTCCTTCCAAGTTCGATGGAGCCCCCAAAAATCTGCAGGGGGTTCTTTAAACCCTTTGTTCAAATCCCCTTTTTGGAGTGATGGCCGATCATTCCGTTTTCCGAACGTGAAAAAGTGGCATTCGGGGTTAAAGTCAAACCTCTTGGGGAAAGGGGCCCTGCATGGGCCAACCTCTGGGGGGCCGGGAAAACGATCCTAAAATGGGGGACCCTGCAGCCCTTTTCTCAGGGAATTTCCGCAACGTGTTTGAGGAACCACACTTTGCATCCCCCCGCCGAGACTCCCCTTTCTAAACCTGCCCCCAAAGGGGGATTTTTGCCCTTAAGCAATCCGCCCTTAGCCTCAAAACTTTTTTTTGGAAGGGAGCCCCGGCCTTTTGTGGCCCCCTTTAAAAAGGGGGGTTTTCCTCAAGTGCGTTAAGGATGTGTTGGCCCAAGAGATAAAACCATCGTCCCCAGCGCCCCCCCCCTTTTTTGATCAAAGGGTGCGCTTAAACCAAAAGGGGAAAAGAAAATTTTGGGAAAAAGGTGAGTTGGTCCAACATTGCCGGTTCCCACCCCTGGCACCTGTGTTCCAAAGGCCTTTCCCGTGCAACCCTCGCCAACACCCGCTGAGGAAAAACCCTGCAGATTGATCGGCCCCCAACTCACTGAGCAGGGGGTTGCCCCCGCGTCGGAAAAAAAAAAACCCGTGCCTTACGTTTGGGAGGGCCCCGAGCATAAAACCCCCGGGGGAAATTTTCCCCCCAAAGTCCCAAGCATGCGGGAAAAAATCCCGCACCCAGGTTTTTGTGGGAGAGGCGTTTTCCCAGGTCAAAAATTTCCCCCTCTCCACACCTGATGATGCCCGGGACAGGTCGTGACGCATGCTGGAAACTCATTTCAAATTCGGCGTTCCTTTGGGCTCGGGGCCCGTCGGAAACTTTCAGGGTACCGGTTTCCCCCGGTGGTGCAGTACGTTCCCGGGGGTCCGCCCGGGGGAAACCACTGGGGGTCTCCTCAGTCCCGCGGGGGGCTGGGTTAGTGACCCATACAATTCATCAAATAAACCACGGTCCCTCCACGTAAAGGGGTCCAAAATAAAGAGAAGATCTCCTTTTTAAGGGGTTGCCCCCGCTCCCCTTCGGCGGTCCTCCCCGGGCTTCCCCTTTGGGTACATCTCCACTTTCCTTTCGCTTGACTGGACGTCTGGAGAAGTTAAAATTGCTGGGGTCCCAACTTTCGGGGCGCTGTTTTGGCGGCAACTCGCCCCGGGGCTTTCCCGCTCCCAAACCCCACCCTTCGTGAACAGCGCCCCGGGCCCGCCCCCCCTGAAAAAAATTTTGGAGTACGCCGATTTTTTTCTCTGGGGAAACACCAAGAGGTTTTCCTTTCCCCATTTTCCAAAAGATGCCCGGAAATTTACTTACGCCTGGTACCCCAGTCCCTCCTCGGGGCAGAGTTACCCCTTATCCTTCCTAGACACAAAAACCCTGTCGGAGTACATCGGGAGAATCTCCAGAAGGGGTTTTTATTAAAAAGTCCCCCTTCTCCCCCCCGGGTGCGGGGGGTTTTTTTTCGTTTTGGGAAAAAAAGGAAGGGGCCCCTTTCGGCCCCGCTCGAATTTTTTCGGGTTTTCCTTTAAAAAGATCACGGGGTAAAAAAAATTTCCCTTGCCTTGATCACCGAGTATTTACCATCTACAGGGCGCGAGGGGTCTTCTCCCAAACTGGATTTGAGAGGGGGCCAAAATTTTGGGCCCCAATTGCAAGGGGGGACGAAAGGAAGACGGCCTTAACACCCAGGGGGGGGCATTTTGGAGTAATGGGAAGCCCTTTGGACTGTGTAATGCGCCGGGCCCTTTTTCCCCGGAGTTCTTGAAATGACATCTTCAGAGATCTTTCCCTTTTTAAACCCGTTCGTGGGGCTACCTGGACGACATTTGGTGTACTTCCTGATCTTGAGACCTCGCGTCCACTACGCCAGGGCTGCAAAACGGGCCCACGAGCTAAACCCCCTTTTTATGCCAAGCTAGGGAAAATGCCTCTTCCCTCAAGCCCAGCCTTCCTTTTTTGGGCTTTATCATTGGGTCAAAGGGCTACGGATGGACCCACCAATTGTCGGGCCTTTTTCGCAATGCCCCCGACCCGGGGCCTTCGGCCATACCCGCGGTTCCTGGGTTTCTGCAAATTTTTACCGGCAGTTCATCCCGCCCCATCTCCATGCTGGTGGGGGGTTCCCCTTGTGGCCCTTTTCGAA
Source organism: Phyllomedusa bahiana (assembly GCA_025379985.1). Lineage (NCBI taxonomy): Eukaryota > Metazoa > Chordata > Amphibia > Anura > Hylidae > Phyllomedusa > Phyllomedusa bahiana. The sequence goes on from JAODAL010008107.1 coordinate 105,181, forward strand.
GAAAAAAAGCTAATCCACGCAGTGGTTTTCCCCGGCCGGCCCAGGAAGCCCTTCCCAAACTAAAAATGCCTTTTTCCAAAGGGTTCTATCCTGTCCCCGGCCAGACCCCGCAAAAACCCTTTTTCCGGGTTTAAGTAGACCCCTTGTCGGTTTGGGAGCTGGAGCAGTCCTCACGCCAAAGGGGGGCCCCCAGGTTAAAAAAAGGTCACTTGTGGCTTTTTTTTCCCAAGACTTTTTCACAGGGGGGAAAAAAATTACACCCCTTTGGGGGACCGGGGAAATTTTTACCATCAAACTGGCTCTGGAGGAAAGGCTTTTCTGCTGGAAGGGGCCCCGGGATCCCATTTTTAATCCCTTACTTGGAACACAAGAACCTCCAGTACCTCCAGAAAGGCTCAGCGGGGCTCAAAAAACCCCGCCAAGCTTTTGGGGGTCGCTTTTCTTTTTCCCCCTTTAAAATTTTAAAATTTTTCCTTTCCCCCCTGCCGAAAAAACGTGAAGGCTGAAAGCCCTTTCCCCGTGCCTTTTGATGTGGGGGTTTAAGATTTCGAAACCCAGAGACATAATTCCCCCGGGAAAACCTTATCTCCGCAGCTCCTGTCGACCCCCGCAACCCTCCCGCCGGGGGGAAAACATATTTTTTATCCTGGCACTCCCCCTAGGCATATCCAAAGTGGGGCAATGCTTGCTGGTGGGCCCGGGGATTTTCGGGGGCTCCCCAAGGGGCGTTTTTCCCCCTTTTTTATTGGTGGCAGGACCTCGCTAAAGATGTCAAGGAGTTCGTCCAGTCGTGTACCTCCTATGCCCGCAACAAGACACCTCGTCACAAGTCGGCGGGGCTCTTGCACCCAATGCCCATCCCTATGCAACCATAGACTCACGTGGCGATGGACTTCATAACCGATCTACCCCCTGCATCCGGTAATACAGTTGTCTGGGTGGTCACAGATCGGTTTTCCAAAATGGCACATTTTGTCCCTTTGCCAGGCCTGCCTTCTACCCCGCGCCTGGCCGAGCTATTTTTTCTTCACAATTTTCGTCTGCACGGTCTCCCTCTGCAAATTGTTGTGGATCGGGGGGTGCAGTTCGTTTCTACATTCTGGCGGGCCCTTTGTTCTCAAATCCAGGTGAAGCTTGACTTCTCCTCTGCATACCACCCCCAGACGAATGGCCAGGTGGAGAGAGTCAACCAGGTTCTGGGGTGTTACCTGCGCCACTTCGTCTCGGCCCGACAAGATGACTGGTCCAACTTGCTTCCGTGGGCAGAATTTTCTTACAATTCCCTGGACTCAGAGTCCACGGGCGCCTCTCCCTTTCACATCGTGTACGGTCTGCATCCCCGCCCACCTCTCCCGCTCCAGGACATGAGGACCATCTGGTCCCTGACCCGCCAATCCCTGCTCCGTGCTTCTGAGCGCACGAAGGTTCAGGCAGACAAAAGAAGAAGTCCCCCTTCGGTCTTCTCCCCGGGTGACAAGGTGTGGCTGTCGGCCAAATATATCCGCCTCAAGATCCCTACCTACAAACTGGGACCCCGGTTTTTGGGACCTTTCGAGGTCCTTAAGCGCATAAACCTGGTCTCCTATAAACTCCAGCTCCCTCCTACCATGCGCATCCCGAACTCCTTTCATGTCTCGCTACTAAAACCCCTGGTCCTGAATCATTTCTCTCGGAAGGCAGTCCCTCCTTCGCCTGTGGCTGATGCCTCCAATGTCTTTGTGGTCAAGGAAATCTTGGGTATGAGGAGGACTAGAGGGAAACGGTATTTTCTCGTTGACTGGAAGGGGTTCGGGCCAGAGGAAAGGTCTTGGGAGCCGGAGGAGAATATTCTGGACCCAGGGGCATAACTAGAGAAGCCAGGGCCCCATAGCAAACTTTTGGATGGGCCCCCCCCCCCTCCCTGACCACGACCATGTACCAGGACATGCTGTTAGATAATGTAGATAATACAAGGGGCAAATATCTCACCATACATCTCACCATCATACTGCTACCAATCAAATCCACTATACCAAAACCAACATTACCAATAACGCTATTACATAAGGACCTGATTATACCACCAGAACACGACCACAAATTACCACCACATAGTGACTGAATAATAACCCTACACTATTACTGATCAGTACACAAAGACCAATACTGTCTAATAATAATAATAATAATAATAATAATAATATAGTGACCATAAAGTGGTATATACTAGTGTACACATGCTCTGCAGACTGTATATAACCACCATACAGTGACCATATAGTGGTAGACAGCAGTGTACACAGGCTCTGCAGACTGTATATTACCACCATACAGTGACCATATAATGGTAGACACCAATGTACACAGGCTCTGCAGACTGTATATTACCTCCATACAGTGACCATATAGTGGTAGACAGCAGTGTACACAGGCTCTGCAGACTGTATATAACCACCATACAGTGACCATATAGTGGTAGACAGCAGTGTACACAGCCTGTGCAGACATATAAGTGATTACAGTGCAGTTACATCTTGTGACTCACAGGTGACGTTTCTCTTTTGTTCTGCATCCGGTCCATCTCCCGACCACTTGTCCCTGCAGATTTAGACACAAATATCTTAGAATCCTGACTTTTCCAGCACCTGCCCACTGGCTATATGGGGTGCATATAGGCAGGCAGGGTTTAGATAGGATATATGGGGCCCCAAATAGGCAAGGTTTAGGTAGCCAATAGAGTGCCCATATAGGCAGGCAGGGTTTAGGTAGCTATAGGGAGCCATACAGGTAGACAGGGGTTAGGTGGGCTATAGGGGCCATATAGGTAGGGTTTAGGTAGCTAAAGGGGCCCCATATAAGTAGCCCGGCAGGCTTGTGGGGGTATACAGGCAGGCTTGTGGGGGTATACGGCAGGCATATAGGGGTGTAGAGGCAGGCATATGGGGGCTGTACAGGCAGGCATATGGGGGCTGTATAGGCAGGCAGGCATATAGGGGGCTGTATAGGCAGGCAGGCATATGGGGGCTATAGGCAGGCATATGGGGGCTATAGGCAGGCATATGGGGGCTATAGGCAGGCATATGGGGGCTATAGGCAGGCATATGGGGGCTGTATAGGCAGGCAGGCATATGGGGGCTATAGGCAGGCATATGGGGGCTATAGGCAGGCATATGGGGGCTATAGGTAGGCATATGGGGGCTATAGGCAGGCATATGGGGGGCTATAGGCAGGCATATGGGGGCTATAGGCAGGCATATGGGGGGGTATAGGTAGGCATATGGGGGGCTATAGGCAGGCATATGGGGGGCTATAGGCAGGCATATGGGGGGTATAGTCGGCATATGGGGGCTGTAGGCAGGCATATGGGGGGTTATAGGTAGGCATATGGGGGGTATAGGCAGGCATATGGGGGGTATAGGTAGGCATATGGGGGGCTATAGGTAGGCATATGGGGGGCTATAGGCAGGCATATGGGGGCTATAGGCAGGCATATGGGGGGTATAGGCAGGCATATGGGAGGCTATAGGCAGGCATATGGGGGGCTATAGGCAGGCATATGGGGGGCTATAGGCAGGCATATGGGGGCTATAGGCAGGCATATGGGGGCTATAGGCAGGCATATGGGGGGCTATAGGCAGGCATATGGGGGGCTATAGGCAGGCATATGGGGTAGATAAAATAAGAAACAACTTACTCACCTCGGTCCACGTTCCCCCGATGCGCCGCTCGCTCCGCTCTGCTGCTCTCCCTGCAGCCTCTGCGCTCAGCGCGGTGAGGTGACGTCACCGTGCGCGCCCACGTGACCACAGAGGGCCGGCAGGGGGAAGTAACAGAGCGGAGCGATCGGCGCTCCGTCCTGCTACTACCGAGCAGCGCTGCCTCTGAACGCTCGGGCCGGGGGGCCCGGGCGTTCAGAGGGAGTATGCGCCGGGCCCCGCAGCTCCCCGCCCGCCACAGTGAACTGTTAAGTTCACTGCCGGCGGGCCCAGGAGCGGCATTACCGGGGTAGCGGACGCAGTAGCAGCTGCCCCGGGGCCCCCCTAAGCGCAGGGGCCCCGTAGCAACTGCTACCCCTGCTACCCCGGTAGTTACGCCCCTGTCTGGACCGTAGTATAATCCAGAGATTCCTCCAGACTAGAACGAGGGGGGAGGGAAAAGGGGGAGGGTACTGTCAAGGATGCCCCTGCGACCCCCGTCCCGGGTCGCGGGCGAATCTGTGCCCTTATGCCGTGCGGCACCCCGTCCCGCACGTCGGGTCGGGGGTCCGCCCGCTCTGCTGACGGTGCCCAGGTCCACTTACACGGCAACGCTCCTGCTCCGTCTGCCTCTGTCCCTCGGCGCGCGCAGTCCCACTCCCTAGAGCGTGCGCGCCGGCAGTGTTAGATTTAAAGGGCCAGTGCACTGGTAATTGGCTATTGCCGGGCACTGCCCCTATTTAAACCTGCCTCTTCCTGGTAGCCTTGCCGGATCGTTAGTGCCCTTGCCTATTGAGAAAGTGTACCTGTAGCCTTGTCTTTATTACCGTGTACCGAATACCCTTGCCTACGTTTATTGACCACGAATCTCTGCCGCCTGCCCTGACCTTCCTGCCTGTCCCCGACTACGAGCCTGCCTGACGAATCTGTACCTCGCCTATCCTTGGCTGCCACCGCAAGCAAGTTCCGCCAGTGGAAGCGACCTGGTAGACTCCCGCCGCAGCAAGTCCATCCCGCTTTGCGGCGGGCTCTGGTGAATACCGGGACCTACTTAGATTCCGCTCCCTGGTGTGGGCTTCCACCATCGCTTGCGGTGGTCCAGCGGATCCACTACCTTGGACCGTTACACTGGATAGATGGATGTATTTTTTCAGCCTTACAAACTATGTAACTGTGCAACTATATATTTCCATATACATCCTTTCTATGTTGGTGCTACAGTATGCAGTATTTTATTGTTTGTGTTTTATTTGTATTTTAATGTGACTCAATAAAAATTATATTTTTGTCCTGTTTTTGTAGGTGTATAATGTTGTTATTTACACATATGGTTATTGAGTTTTGTAGCCTACATTTTATCTCGTCAGTAGGTGTGTGACCGTAAAAACTTGGCAATTAAAGTAACGCAGAGAACTATCCTATCTATTCAGTCGCAATGTACTGTATAAAGACCTGCCCCATCTCAGATTTCAGAGGTGAAGTCAGTACAAGGTTCACATATTCTCTCAGCGTCAATAACACCCAGGTCATTTCATAGAGCGAGAAACAAGAGAGGGATCCTCTGTTATTTACACTCTATGGTAAGTCATTATGTTCTTAGATTCTTTAAAGTCTTCTACAGGGGGTGAATAATACTTTAAGGGTTTGTCAATTCTCATCTCCCAGCCAGTGCTGCTGCTGTCCGACGTCTACCCAGTATTTTGTACACTTGCTGGTGCTGACCAAGGGATGGTCACCTCTGCAGCTGTTGATTTGCTGCAGTGCTGATGTGCACTGCCTTGCATTAAAGCTTGGAGGCCTTCAGTTCTAAACAGAGAAGTCAGGAAATGTCACGTCATCATGGTAGCTAGTCAGTGGCTGAAGAGGTGGCCTAACTAGGGAGATGAGGGACAGTGGAAAGGAGTCGAGGAAAAATGTAAGTATTGGTTATTTAATTTCACTAATGCAGTACCAGCATAAGTATATTTTAAAATAATTGAAATGGACATACCCTTTAAGCTCATAACTAATAGGGCAAGCACCTAAAGATTTTACATGTATAGCCACTGGCTTGATTTACTAAATATGGGTCAGTGGACTAATGCCCTCTGGTTAAGTGGGGGATCCTCAGCTATCATTGCTTATCTATATCCACCCATCAGACTTGTATCCTATGTACCATATTGGGAGAAATATCTATAGAGATTTCACCCAACCCCCTGTAGCTACATCACATAGAAATAGGGGTTATTCTGCAGTTTGTTTGTTTTTTAATTGACTTCATAACCAGTCCTAAATGCCTGCCTCATGCTAGGACACCTGACAGCAAGAACTAGTGGTATTTCCCACAAAAAATATCTATATGACCTATGCCGCTTTTTATCCCCCATTTGAAGTAGACCACCCCAGAGATATGTCCGCAGCATTTCCACTTGGCAAGGACTTTGCATGTGTGCATGGGTTTTTGTGTGAGTTTCCATTAGGTGCTCTTGTTTTCCCCCAAACTCCAAAAATAGAGTAATAAATTAATCTGGAATTTAGACTGTGAACCGGGTCAGGGTTTGATATGAGTGATGACAATCTTTGTATAATTCTCCGAAACATGGCAATAGTATATAAATTAAGTCAAACAGTCCGCCAAATCACATCACCACTAGTGTTGATCGAACCGTCCGAGAAAAGTTAAGTTCGAGTTGAACATTTCGACTTTCTCTAACTCGAACCCAACATTTATCTATTTGTTCGAGTAAATGCCGAGTTGTACATGGTATTCCACACATCATTTTAATAGTTTTCAGTGCTATCTGCACTTTTGGCAGCCATCCAACAGTGTAGAGCACAGAGAAGTGTCAAAAAAAGTAATCGCTAAGGTGTAGGGCTCTCATTGGCTGCTTAAATCACATAACCATGGTATATATATTTCACTGTATTGCATTCTTAATGCCATTTTCAGCTCACTCTCTGTACTATATTTTAAATAGTGGGTTGGTTGTTGAAAAATATTCTGATGGAGAAAAAGATCATTTTTTGCAGTTTTGGGGTTCAGTAATTGTATAACACACCATTTCCAAATCTCCTATACAAAGAAATAAATTCTAAATAGTGGCTAGTTTGTGAAAATTATACTGAGTGGAGAAAAGTTAATTTTTGGCAGTTTTGGGGGTGAAATACCTTTCAAATATACCGTGTATTATTGTCATACAGATATATATCCAGGAAATAGAGTTCTCTCTGTTGCTAAATCTTGCTCAATGGCAACAAGTTTAATTTTGCCAGATTTTAAGTCCACATAATGCTGAAATATGCCAGTGCATTATTGTGCGTATTTATCACCAAGGTGGCTGGCCTCTGTGATATAAAAAAAACTCAGTAGTATGATGCCAGCAACAAGTATTGCTGCTGAGCAAGTTTTCCTTATTAGTAGTCTGGTTCGGGATTTTTATGGAGCGGCCCAAGAGCTTGGGTGGGACGGTCGCTCCAATACTCCAGCCCAGGTTTTACCAGCCAAATAAAAAGCAGCTGGTGCAGGTCATCAGGAGTAGTGTTGAGCGATTATTATCGACAAAGTTGAAATCGGCACAGTTTTTCTGTTGATCGAAATTTTTAGATCATGCAATAATTTAGGTTAAAATCTGTGCATCATCTATTAAGATCGCGCCATTTTCAGCGCTTCCTGTCATTTTGGCGGCCAGCAAATCAGCTTACAGAATAGAGCAGGGTGAGATGTGTGTGCGACGTCATGACTGGGATGTGTATGGTTGCGATTGGCTGGAAAAAATCACATGACCTCGTTTTACATAGAACAGCCCTTCCTGTTCAGCCTCAGTGTCTCTCAGCGTCTCAGAGCAGAAGGACGTGCGCTCTGCTTGTGTCCAAACAGCTCAGCGAAATTAATCTATTTCTTCACAGAGAAAGCTCTACTGTTAGCTGTGATCCTTACAACTTAGTTAGATTAGAGATTGGAAGATTTTATGTAGTAAGGTAGAGAATTTTAAAGGAGCATCTACCGCTGTAAAGTCACGGGGGGGGGGGGGATCAGAGGGGGGGCCCCCGCGGGCGAACCCAGACAATCTCTATAAAGAATACTGGATAAAGTTCACCAAGACTTAGTGTAGACATTGCACTGCAATAGCTTTATTATTAACAGTTTTATATAGAAATATTTTCCCTGGATTTTGGGGCACCCTGAATTATTTTTGGAATTGGGAGATGGGGGGAATTAAATTCTAACAAAGTGGAATTCGTTTAAAATTTTTTTCAGGAAAATTCGGTTCAAAACCAAAGAATCAATTTTGGGGGGACTTCGGGGTGAACGAAGTTTTGCTTTTGTTTGTTTTAAAAAGGGCCCTGCGACCATGGCGCAAACATGGGGCAAAGCACTTTTGGAGGAAAAAGGGGGCATAGCCCGCTTTAATTGTGTAGAAAATGAAGCCAATCAGGGGAACCGGGGGGATTTTTGTGCGTCACCGAATATAAAGCCCCGGGCGCGACGCGGGGACCCTCATACCCTCTCCTGTACTGATCGGGGAAGGTGCTGCCCCCCTTTTTATAGGCTCTTGCTGAAGAATTGTTTTTTATATAGCAAATTTTTGGGGGTGCTCAGCTTTTCTCTAAAAACTGTTCTTTTGATGTTCTATTTCTGTTTTTTTTGGGGTATTGGATCGAAATCCAGTGTGCGCCCAATCGGGCTGAAATATCCAATTTGGGAAATCAAACCCATTCCGTTGAATTCATTTTAAAAGGACAGGGGTTTTTACAGTACAAATACCACTTCATTTTTGGTTTCTCAATTTTTTCTGGAAATTTAAAACATCCAGGGTTAATTAAGGGGTTGTTTTGTGGTGTGTGAACCCCCAAAAAACCTTTCTTTTTCAACCCCAAAATATCTACATTTTTCCTGTAGCCTAATTCACAAGCAAAGGTTTTTTAAATTCTCTCTTTGTGGGGTGGGGTAGAAAACACCAAATTTTAAAAACGCCAAAAAAACACTAGTTTGTGCGGGGTTTAATTCTTTGGGCAATTTACATTTAAAGGGGTTTAAATTTAAACATTTTTTTGCTAGTGTGTGAAAAAAAATAAACCGTCTTTTTCCAAGCCCAAAATTACAATTTTCCGGATCCTAATTAAAAAGCAAAAGGGTTTAAATTTCCAAAATGTCCCTCTTGTTGGTCTTTTAAAACCCCCCCAATTTTTCCCCCCCCACCCCAAAATATTTTAAACCCTTTTTTGGGGCCCCCATTTTAAAACCTGTTTGTGCTTTTACCCTTTTTTTAAAAAAACACCCAAAAATTTTTTTAAAAAGGGGACATAAAGTAATTTTTTTCCCGGGCCCTTTGTGGAGCGCCCAAAATTTTTATCCCAAAGGGGTTTCCCAAACTAGTTTCTGGGTTTTTTTTTGGGGCCCAAAAAAAGGGGTGTATATTTTTTCATAAACAGATATCCTCATCAAACAGTGGGGTGTAAATTTTAAAAACAAAAAAGTATGTCAGGCAGAGAATGGGGGCTCTGCAACCCCGGGGGAGTGGCAGTGGGAAAAAAATTCCTGGAATAGGCCCCCCCCCCCGGTTTGCAGCACAGTTGGGGGCCCTCGGGAGTAGGGGGCACTCGGGGAGGCCAGAACTGCCGGGTGTCCCCTCTAGGGCCGGTTTTGGTTCAAACAACCCCAAGGGTTCTTGGGTTGGGGGGACCCAGGTCATCCTCTTCCCCCCTGTTGGCATTGACAACCCCAGCCAAGGTCGGTGGGAAAGTCCGACACATCCCCTTTGTTGGAAGGCCCGGGAGCGGGGCAGCGGCCCTTTACCTGTCCCCACCCCCCCTTTCCCCTCCCCCCCCTTTTTTCACCCGAGATTTACTATGTTGGGCTGGGTTCAGCGCCACTATAAAAGCGAGGATGAACAATTTGATAGGGGCCCGTCAGCTCGCCCTTTGGGAGCGGAAGAAATGGGGCCCCTTAAACCAATCTTCTTGCAGTAGGCGGTAAAATATAGATGGGGAGAGTGGAATGGGAGGTCATGTTTTGAGAGGTCAGCCCGGCTACCAAGACTGGTGATGGGGGACAGCATTTACGATGAAAAAACCAAAAAGATTTATTATTTTAGCCGACCGCACTTTGGGGGCCTGATGAGGCAAGGGCTTCATCATCGTCCCGGAGAAGAGGGCCCTCGCTTGCCGTCAGGCAGCAGCCCCAGCCAGCCAAATGGGCGTTTTGGCCCGTGGTCAGCAGGGGTAGCAGGGAAATGTGAAAGGGGGGGAGCCAAAACGGCCCCCGGGGTAAAAAACCCCCTTCGCAGGTCCCAAAAAAGTGGGGGACAGGGGTTTAGGGAAAAGGACGGGGGCATAGTCAGTCATGCGGAGCGTTTGGGGGAAAATCCGATACTCGGCCGGTTTTGGCAGTTCTTTGCTAAGACACCGGAGGAGCCCAATATGGGGTTTTAAAGTGAATCTGTGGGCCGAAAGTGGAAAACGTGGCCAGGAGCTTAAATTTGGCACCCTGGCCCCGCGCAAAACATGCACGTCAACCCCTGGTGGCCCGGGGGAAACGTTTTGGGTCGATTTGGGGGTCCAAACCCCGCCCCCGCAGCAAAAAGCAGCAGCAGCAGCAGGGCCCCGTTTGGGACGCCCTTCCATTCAAACCCCGTAAGGCTCCACCACCTCTGCAGGAAGGGGGCTGGTTTTTTTCTTTTGACATCATCTCCCGGGCCAATGCTCCTTCCCCGCTACCATGGCGCCAGCATCGTTCAGCGAGGGGGATTTTAAAGAAAACAACAGTATGCTTTCCCCCATCCCCAAGGGGGCAGCAGCTGACCGTGCTCCCTGTAAAATTGGGGTTGGGATTCCCGCCCCCCCTTTCCCCAAAAGGGGGCTTTTTGCCCGAAAAGAGATGGAGAGTTCCCCCAAACCGGGAATTTTTTTTTCCAAAAAGGCCAGTTTCCAGCACTTTTATAAATGTAAACAGGGAAAGGTTTGGGGCAGTCCTGAGCTTTTCGGTTTTGTTTTAAAAATTTCACGGGGCCCGGCGGACGTTGGAGCTTTAATTTTCGGTCAGGGCCGTAATGTCCTTTACGGCCCCCTGGGTGGGAATTTGGGTTCCTGCCCAGGACACCAAAAATTTGGGCAAGAGAGCCCCTTTTTCCTCCCGTTGTCAAACTGCTTTCCCCTGCGCCAATGTCCGCATCCCCCCCTCCACCATCACCACCAAACTTTAAACCCCCACAAGTACTGTCCATCAACCACATGTGTAGGGACAGCGGTGTCACGCAGTTCTACACCTGGGTTTTTCCTCGGCGGGAAAGAAATCCACAGGGGGGGGAAAAAATGCTCCGCGTCATGCGCAAGAAATCGATGTGTGGGTTTTTCCGCGGGCCAAAAAACAAATCGGGAAAAATGGTACGGACCAAAGGGAGGGGAAAAAAAGGGGGTCCGCGCTTTCACCCAGGAGGGATGGTCCCTGCGCCCTGGGATGGCGCCGTGGGTTTAATTGGTTTTCAAAAGGTTCCCGAAGTCTTTCCCCCGATCTTCAAAAACAAATTTTGAAAAAGGCCAAAATGTGCATGCACTTTATCCATTCGAAAAAAGCCAGGAACACCCCCCCTCAAATTGCAGTGGCGAATGGCCTCCCCCCCACACTCTGATATGCGATGTTTCCCCCGCGGAATTCCCGCCCGCACATTTTTGGGCCGACTGTATGAAAAAGAGAAAGGCCATTTAAGATTTTTTGATTTATTTTCCGGCGACCGGGAAATTAAATTTCCCCCTGTACCTTGACGTCAGGGCCCTGGCAGTCCCTTTGGTTTAACCCCGCCCTTTGTTGGGCCATTCGAGGAGGCGACGTTTTTGTCAGTCTCCAGGACTACGGGGTGAATAACGAAATTTCCACTGTTTTATGTCCTGGAACAGATGCTAAAAAAAACTGTCCTGGGAAAGGGGAACTGGAACTTGGCGACTACATCTCGGGGCCATTTTAGCCCGGGTTTGGGACTGAAAAGGGAGGAGGAGAGGAGGAGGGGGAGGAATTGGAGCAGAAGCATTGTCGGGGTGAAATGAGGGATTTTCTACCCAGGTGACAAGAGAGGAGGAGCAGGAGCCACGGGCGGGGGTTTTGGATGAGATAAAGGAAAAACGAGGCAGATGACCCCCAAGCACCGTGGCAGTAAAAAATTTGGAAATGGAGGAAAGGGAGGCCCTCGGAGTCACTTGGGGGCAGATGGCCCCAGCAATGTTTTAACTCCTGGCTAGGACACCGAATGCCCAGCATGCGGCAGAGGGATGACTTCTGGCTCTCCACCCTATTGGCCCTTTGCTACCGGTCCAAAAGGGGAAGCCTTTTTCCCAGCAAATTTGAGGGGGAAGACAAACTCAAATACTATAGGGAAATCCCCCGTAATCGGGTTGGGCCGCGCCTATGGGGCGGGCATCGTCCCTCCTCTGACAGGTCTGCCCGGGGGGGTTCCTCAGCGCTCACGAAACTACTGCCGCGGCTGCTGGGGAAGGTTTAGGGGGGAAGGGGCTTTACCACTCCATCATATAACCAAAATCTGGGGTCACTTATGAGCAGCCCTTTCCTTTACCCCCCAAAGGGGGGGCATCGCCCGCAGCACAGCAGGACCTGGAGCATCCCTGAACCAACAGGGTTTTGGCCTACTTTTGGGCAGCACCTTTCCACCTCATTAAAAATCCCGGACTACTGGGGAGCCAAACCCGGATTGGTTTTGGGCCCCAACTTGCCGGAGTTTGCAGTTTTAGAAACTTTTCCCCGCTCGGGCCCGTAGGGGGTGGGCCCCAGAAACGGGTGTTTAGTGCGGCGGGGGCCCTCGTTTCCCCAAGGGGAACCCGCTTGGGCCACGGGAAAAAAGTGGAACGACTGACCTTTTCAAGATTTAACCCGGCGTGGATGGCCAGGATTTTCCCCACACTAATGCCTTAGGGGTCATTCTGGGTTTTAAAATACCTGCCTCAGCCACTATTCTGATGGGCCCCCAAACCCCCCTGATTCCACAAAAACGGGGTTTCCAGTTTCTCCACCCCCAAACCAAACCCTCTTTACCGGGGCGGGATTTTCCACCCACCTTAAACCTTTGTCATTGTGCCACTCTATTTACCTCATGCTGAAAAATTTTTTTTTTTTTTTTTTTTTTTTTTGTTTTTTTTTTTTTTTCCCGTTGGGGCATCCACACTGGTTTTATTGGCCACTCCGGACCTCAAAGCTATTTTCCTGCCGCCCTCACCCCCCCGAAATTTTCTGTCATTTGGCCACTCGGGGGCCTACTCCTTTTTTTGCCCCCCCCCAAATTTGTCATTGTTGGGCCAAATGGGCTGGGAAATCATGCGCGCTGGGCTGCTGCTAATTTTCCCCCCAACTGTGTCACTGTGCCCCCTGCCTGACCCCCCATACTGCGGCCGCCGGGGACCTCCACACGGTTTGATTTGTTTCCACTCTTGGCCTAAAACTGTTTTGCCACCTCCAAAAGTCATTGGGGCCACTTTTCCTTACCCATAAAAGCTGCCGCCGTGACCTCCACAAAAGGGGTGATAGTACCACTCTGGGCCCAATACTGTTTTGCGCCTCCATAAAAGTCATTTTTGCCAATGCCTGAACCCCCATAAAAGCTGCCGGGGCCCTGACCTCCCCCATGTGTGATTTTTGCCCCTCTGTGGCCCCAATTTCTGTTTTTTCCGCCTCCATAAGTCATTGTGGGCCCCTGCCTGCCTATACTGCTTTCCGCCGTTTTTCCCCCACACTGTATTTAATTTTGCCACTCTGTTGGGCCCAATACTGTTTTTTTCCACCTCCAAATGCCATTGTCCAAATGTCGACCTCATACTGCGCCCCGGCCCCCACACTTTTTGATTTTTGCCCCCTCTGTGGGCCCAAAACGTTTTGCCACCTCCAGAAGTCATTTTGTCACTGCCCTACCTCATACTGCTGCCGCCATACCCCACACTGTGTGATTGTCCACTCTGTGGCCTAAAATGTTTGGGCCCCCCCATAATGTCATTGTTCCCCCTGGCCCCTAACCTTTTCCCCCCCCCCCCCCCTTTTCCCCCCCCCCCTGGGGGGGGGGGGGCCCCCGTGGGCCTCCACACGTGTGATTGTGCCCCAAATTTTTCCCAATTCGTTTTACCGCCTCCATAATGTCCCCCTTGTGCCACTGCCAAACCCCATACTGCTCCCGCGTACCTTCACACTGTATGAAATTTTGCCCCCTCTGGGGGCCTAATACTGTTTTGCCTTTTCCGAATGCCATTGGCCACTGTCTGACCCCAAACTCTGCCGCCGTGACCTCCACACTGTGTTTATTTTGCCACCTGTTGGGCCAATACTGTTTTGCCGGGGGGCCCCCATAATGTCATTTGGGGCCCCGGCCCGGGGGCCTCATTCTTTTCGCCGCCGGACCTCCACACTGTATCATTGTGCCCCTCTGTGGCCTAATACTTTTTTTGCCACCTCCAAATTCCCCTTTTTCCACTGTCTGACCTCATACTGCTGCCGCCGTGACCTCCCCACTGTGTGATTTGCCCCTCTGTGGCCTTAAATACTGTTTTTTTCCGCCTCCATAAAAAATTGTGCCACTGGGGGTGACCTCATGCTGCCTTTTGCGCCGCCTTTTCCCCTTTAACTCTGTCACTAATTTTTGCCACCTGAGCTCTCAGCTTGTTTTTTTTTCCACTTTTTGCTGGCATGACTTTATCAGGCTACGTTTTCCGCCTTTAGTTTTTTTTTGGGGGGCAGTTTTTTTCCCTCTTAAGTGCCCCCCGGGAAATTTTATATTGAAGCGATTCAAAAAGCGGCGGCATTTATCTGCGTGTCATACTTTAAAACACAACAATTTTAGAAAAACCCAAAACCCAAAACTCCCCGCAATTTAAGCAAGGCACAACGTTCTAAAAACACCCTCAGGCTCCGGGCAGCCTGGGAAAAAGCTGTTTTTAACGCGATTCGGCCGAAGAATTCGGAACAAAATTTTTTTTTGTCGGGAAAAATTTGGGGGAAGTGACCAAACGAATTTTTGAGAAATTCCGCCCATCCCCTAATAAAGGGGGTACACATCTTTTTTAGAACTTCAGGTCTCTTTTTTTATGCAAAAACCCCCTTTAATTATTTAGTTTTACCCTTTCAGAAAGGTGTTCATTTTCAATTTTTTCCCATTCCCACCTTTGGGATATACTCCCCCCTTGGGAGTTTTAAAATTAGAATCCACAATTTTTTTTTGTCACACAGGTTTATAGGTGCCAAAAAAACCTTGTTTATCCCCAATACATTACAGATACGTGGGTTTTTTTCACTTTTCCCCATTCCCCAAATTTTTTCATTGAGGCCCAAAATTCCTTAAATGTGAATACACAATTTTGTTTGTCACCCACAGGTGAATTTAAAGGAGCCCCAAAAAAACCTTTTTTATCCGAATACAATTTCAGTACGTTTTTTTTTGCACTTTTGCTC
>JAODAL010008108.1:0-120272 GCA_025379985.1 Phyllomedusa bahiana
GTCTTTTTAAAACCACTTATGGCGGGCCCAAATGATCTACAGCTCAGTTTCAGGGTGTTTGCAATCTTCTTATAGCCTAGGCCATCCTTATGTAGAGCAATAATTCATTTTTTCAGCTCCTCATATATTTCTTTGCCATGAGGTACCATGTTGAACTTCCAGTGAGCAGTATGAGTGAGTGTGAGTGCAATAACACCAAATTTAACATGCCTGCTCCCCATTCACATCTGAGACCTTGTAACACTAATTAGTCACATGACACAGTGAAAGGAAAATGGCAAATTGGGCACAATTTGTCTATTTTCACTTAGGGGTGTGCTCACTTTTGTTGCCAGCAGTTTAGAAATTGATGTTTTTTGTGTTAATCTATTTTGAGGGCACACCAAATTTACACTATTATATAAGCTGTACACTGAGAGGGGTATAATTACTTTTGAGAGATACTGTACATATTTTAAAAGTAAAAAGAAACTTGAAACATCTAGTGAGAATAATATTTTGAAGGGACACAACAAATGTAATGTCAGTAGTAATACAGTGGAAAAAAGGACATAACAGTCAACGTGAACTGGCAGTGGTCAAATGATAGCTTATTTATCTCATAATCCTTTTACTAACACAATACTTCAGTTTCAGGAAAATAAATCAGCATATGGTGTAATAAAGGAGATATGGTTTAATACCAATCTTTGCACATTGTGTATCTTAAGTAAATAGACCACTATAGGTATTATAGTACCGTAGTCAGAGACCTAGGATAATAACTCCAAAAACTAGCTTGTTGGTAACATACATACATGCAATAACATGCAAAGATGTGATAAGTTTCAGAGGCCTCTCAAAATAGTTTGCCCTTTTCACCAGGGACCCACCAAATATGGTCGTTGCAAGAAGCAGAAAGGTCCAACTATTTGATTCCTGTCCGGGAAACTATGATTTTAAAAACCCTTTGATCTTTATACTACATTTGCCCCTCTTTTTTATCTTTTCCTTTCTAAAAACCCAAAGGCAACCAAACAAAAACCAATTTAAAGTTAATAAGAAAGATTATAGGAAATGTCAGACGTTTTAAAGAGAGCCTTACAAAATTTTAAACTGCTTTTGACTGTATTTCGAATGGTGGCCCCCCTTTTAAACAATGGGAACAAAAAAACACCTGAACTTGTTACTACCTATATTTATATGTATTGTTATATAATTTAAAAAACCCTTATAAACCCCCAAGACTTTATCAATAAAAACAACCCCCAAAATATTTAAAAATTTTTTTCCGGGATACATTTTATAAATTCACACATTTTTAAAGGGAAACTTTAATGAAATAAAAACCCCGACAAAATATACCCCTGCTTCCTCCCCTTTTCCCTTTTCAAAAACCCCCTTTTCCTTCAAAGGCACTTATGAAAAAAGGGATAATTAAAAAATTTAAATTTTCCTAGGATTCATTTTCCCAACTGAAAATTTTTTCTTTTTCCCAAATTTTTCCCAATTTAGAAGCTCTGATAAAAAAGCACCCATCATCATTTTGGACTTTTGGGTATCCACTCAAACAAACGTTTTTGGGCATCGAATTTTGTTTCATTGAAAATGAGTTTACCAATGCCACCAAAAAGCCCAAACTAAAAGGAAATTTTAAAACCTTTTTAAAATTTAAAACTGAATAAAGGGTTAAAAAGGGTCTTTTCCCTCTGTGCATTTAAAATTGACCCCATAAATAACTAAAAAATTTGTTTTTTTTAAATTAAAAATAGCCCTCACCAGTTGTCAAAAATTTTTTAACACAAATACAAATAATGGGAAAAAAGCCCAAGGGAAAAAACTCCCGGGAAAAGAGAAAACCCAAATAAATGGGGTACAGGGGCCACTGCATGAATTGTGTGCTACAGCGCCCCTATTTTTATTGGGGGTTACCAAGCCAAAACCTTAAAATTAATTAGAAATTTTTTATCCCAAAACCCTTTAGGGGGTGAAAACTAAAAATAGGGTGGAAAATTCCCCACCCTTTGGGCCTTTTAAAATTCTTTTTTAAATTTAAAATGATTTTTTAAATTAATTTATGATCTCACCCCTTAAATATTTTCTTTAATTTTTTTTGGTGTTTTTCTTATTTTTTTTTTTTAAAACCATTAAAATCAGGGTAAATTTGAAAAAAATGCGGGGAAAAAAGGGGCCCCCAACCTGGCCTAGTGTTTCCAGGGCTCAAAAACTCCTTGGCCGAATAATAGAATACCAGTAATTAACTTTGGACCATACAAATGGTAGATTTTGGAAACCCCTGTTACAAAATTTTGAAATTTGAAAAGTTTTAAATTTAGGCTATCCCAAAAAAATCAAAGAAATATTGTGATGATACACTTTTAAGGTAATGCCGACCAGACAAAATAATTCCGGAACCTTGATGTAAGACAGTATCAGGTGACTGCTGCAGCCAATCAAAACCCTGAAACAGTGAAAAATTCCTGCCTGCCCCCCAAAGGGCGATGACAGAAAGCCCCGGGGAGAGATGGTCTGCAGAGTCAGCACTGGAATGGAGGTGTGGCGGAAAGTAAATCAGTTTGTATTTTTTTTTCCTTTTTGCAATGCTTTTTTTTTCCCAAAAAACCATGAAAAACCCCTTTTAAAAATTTTTTAATATAAAATTTCACACATGGTCTTATCGGGAAAAAACAATTTTCTGGGACTTCCACCTAAAAAAACCCCAAACCTCAAAAACTGGGTTTTGTAACCTTTTTCAATCAGCAATCCAAAATGGCCATCAGAATTAAGATAAAGGAGAAGAAGAATCAAAGAGGTGGAGGAGCATGTACAGTGCTCAGCATTAAACTGTAAGGACTGCAATTGAGAATGCAGTGTCCATGCTGGCCAGTTCTCTCCGCTACACTTTATATTAGCCACTTTAGGTAGCCAAATGATTAGAATAGCAATGAGAGGAAACCTTTCATTCCATTCATGCTGTGCGAATGATGGCCAGCATGAAATAGCTGCTGTTTAAGAGAAAAACTTTCCCAAAAAACCCCTGAAGGGGGGGAGAGGTTTTGGGCGTTTAACATTTCCCCCTCTCCCTCCAATTTGGTTTTTAACTCTAAGGTCCTTTCCCTTTTTTCCCCCCACTGGAGAAGCCCTGCCCAGTTATTTTAAAACGGGAAAAAGGGGGAAGTTTTAATTTTTGGATTCATCCCCACCTTTTTGTGGCGGCGAAAACCTTCTCACGGGGGGGTTTTGACTCTAAAACCCCAAGAAAAACCGGGGGGAAAGCTTTTCTTTTTTGTTTAAATACCGGGGCACCCATGGATGAATACAATGTTTAGTATGAAAAGAAAACCCACATTTACCCCTTATTTTTGTTGTGTTTAAAAGGTTTTAAAATCTCACCCCCCCTCCTTTTCTAAAACTCTGCACCCAAACTAAATTCCTTTGAAAAAATATAAGAGTAACTACCACTTTGTAAAATCAAAAAAGAGTTTTGGGGTTTAAATCTACCGGGATTTTCACTATACGTAAAGCTACACATGAAATGTTACTAGCTTTTATAGCCATAATGAAAATTATTTTTTTAAATAGTAGTGTTTCCTTCCCCAGTTTTTTTTTTCTACCCGAAGCAAATTTAAATTTCATTACATGACACGGTTGTCTTATCATGCATCAAAAGTTGGCCCTTGACTAGAGATTGGGGGGAATTTTTTCAAAAATTCGATTCCCGGGCACTTCCCCCGAATTTTTTTGAAAAAAAATTCGTTTTGTTCCGAAATTTCTTCGGCACGAATCGCATTAAAAAAAAGGCTATTTCCAGCGCCAGAGCCTGGGAGGGTGCCCGGAGAACGTTGTGCCATCTTAAAAATGCAGAGGAGCTTGGTTTTGGGGCTTCATACAATGTTGGGGGTTTTTTGTATACACGCACATGACCCGCCCCGCTCTTAGAATCGCTTCAAATATAAAATCCCCGGGCCCCTTATGGGGGCAAAAAACGACCAAAAAAATGAAAACAAAAGGAAAGTAGCCCCGATAAAGTCTGGCACAAAAGCTGGGGAAAAAAACCCAAAATGAGAAGCTCAGGTGGCCCCAAAATTAAATGGGCCCGAGTGTGGAGGGGGAAAGGCGGCAGCCCAAAAGCACATGAAGGGCAGACATGGCACAAAAGAATTCCTTTGGAAAAGGGGAAAACAGTACCAGGGGCCGCAGAGTGGCCCCAATGGGCACAGTGTGGAGGTCAACGGGGGCCACAGCATGAGGTCAGGGGTTTGGGAAAAAATGACAAATTCTTGGAGCTGGCAAAAAAAAGGGGTAGGCCCCAAAAAAGTGGGAAAAATGACACGTGTGGGGGCACGGCAGGGGCAACAGCACAACATAAGGTCGACAGTGTCACAATGACAAAAGGTGGAGGGCACTGCCCCGCCACCCTCAACACATGAGGTCAGAAAAGTGGCCAAATGACAAATTCGGAGGTGGGAAAAACAGGATAGGGCCCCAGTTGGAGGTCCCCGGCAGCAGCCAAAAAGGGGAGCACATGAGGAACAGTGGCCCCAATGACACAGTGTGGAGGGCACACAGGAGTCACCCCGCAGCCCGCATAAGGGTCAGAAAAGTGGCCCCAATGACTTCTGCCCCGGGGGCAAAAAAAGAAAAAAAAGGGCCCCCAAAAAAAAAGCGGCACAATTTAAAAAGAAAGCGGAGGGTCACGGCGGGCAGCCCGCATGAGGTCAGGCAAATGGCCCAATGACAGAGAGTGGAGGGGATGACAGGACAACAGGGAAGAGGTCCAAAAGGGGTGGCACAAAGACAACTTGGGGGGTGGGGAAAACAGTACCAGCCCGCCCGAGTGGCACAATGACACGTTGGGGGATGTCCCCGGCAACAGCAACACAGCAGCAGCAAAGAGCACATAGAAACCCCCAATGACAGAGTGTTGAGGTGGGGGCAAAACCAGTCCCCCGGTAAAGACGGGGGGTAGCCCGATGGGGAAACTATCAGCAGATGTGTTTGGCCAAACAGGCGGGGGGCGGGAAACAGAATAGTGGCTGAGGCCCGGTTTGTTTTAAAACCCCGCCCGAAAGCCCAAAGGGATTGGTGTGGGGGAAAATCCTGGGCCAACCCGCCCTTTATTTAAACTTGACAAAGGTCCCGTCCTTTTTCCCAAAATTTTCCCGGGGGGCAAGCGGGTTTCCCTTGGGGGAAAAGAGGGCCCCCGCCGCACTGAACACCCCTCTGATGGGCCCCAAATACTTTGGGCCCGGGCAGGGAAAAGGCTTCTCCACTGCAAAATCCCGGGAATTTTTTTGGGCCAAAACACCAGTTTTTGGCTGCCCAGTTTTCCAGCCGGAAACCTTTTAAAATGGGGTGGGAGAGTGCTGGCCCAAATAGGCCAAAAACCGGGTTTGGTTTTCAGGGGAAAGCTCCATGTCCCTGCTCCCCGCTGCTGGTGACTGCCCTCCTCACTAGGCGGGGAAGGAAGCGCCATTTTGTGACTCCCCGAAATTAGGTTAAATGCTGAAGGAGCTGGGGACGCCCCCCTACCCCCCCACCTTCCCCCAAACAGGCCCGGCAGTATAACTGAGCCCTGGGAAACCCCCCGGTCAGACCCGGGCAAGGGGGAAAGGGAAAGATTGCCGCACAATGGCCAAAAAAAGGGAAAAAAATTTCGGGGGATTTTCCCTATAGAATTTTTGTTTGGTCTTTCCCTCCTTTAATAGCTGGGAAAAAGGGGGCCCCCTTTTTTGGCCCCGTAGCCCCAGGGTCCAATAGGGTGGAGAAACCCGAAGTCCCCTCCCCCTGCCGGAAAGCTGACTATTCGGCTGTCCCCTTAAAACCAGGCAAAAAAAGCATCTTTCGGGAAAATTTTGCACAAAATGAAACCCGAGGGGGGTCCCTGCCTCCATTTCCACTGTATAACTGCCCACGGGGGGCTTTTGGGGGTCTCGGGCCCGCCTTTCCCCATTCCCCCCATCCCCCTCCTCCAGCTTCTCCTTCCCTCCTCTCTTTTCAACCCGGGTAAAAAAAACCCCATTTCATTTTACCAGAAAAATGCTTTTCCCCCAATGGTTTTCCCCCTCCTCCTTTCCCCCTCCCCTTTTTCCCGTCCCCCCCGGACTCAAAGTGGCCAAGAGAGTCCCCCAAAAATCTCCAGTCCCCCCTCCCCCAAAAGATTTTTACAAACTGTTCCAGGACATGAAACATTGGAAAAGACGTTAATTACATACCCCCCAGTCCTGGCGACTGAAAAAATAACGTTGGCCCCCCTCGAATTTGGGCCCCAAAAAAACCGGCAGGTGTCACCATAGCGCCCACCAGGCTGACATCAAAGTTACACAAGGGGGGGTACTTTTTGTCTGCCTGGATCATCCAAAAAAAACGTTAATGGCCTTTCTCTGTTCATACAGTCGGTCCAACATGTGCAGCTGGGAAATTTCCCGCGGGTTTGGGAAAAATCGCATATCAAAAGCTGTTGGGGGAGGGGCCCTTCTGCCCGCTGCAACTCGGAGGGGTGTTCCTGCCCTTTTTACGAATGGGTAAAAAGGGTGCCCAGTTTTCCTGGGGCCCTTTTTCAGAATGTCTTAAGAACGGGGAAGAACCCTTTAGGAAAACCTTTTTTCAACCAGGGTTGAACACGTCCCCATGCAACCCCCATGGAAACCCTCCCCCTCTGCAGCGCGGACACCATGTTCCCCCAATTTTCCGTCCCCCCATGGTTTTGATTTGGGAGTTTTGGCGCGGGGAAAGCCCACACATTCCCAAATTTTTTGCTCCCTTACGGGGACAGTTTTTCCCCTGTGGGGGACTTTTGTTCGCCCGAGGCAAAACTAGGTGTAGAAAAATGCGTGACACCGGGGTGCCCCCCACACCCTGTGGAAGATTGGGGCAGTACCCCCTTTTGGAGGCTAGATGGGGTGGGGTGGAGGAGGGAGGAGGCGGACATTGGCGCAAAGGGCAGCAGTTTGACAACGTGGAGAAAAGCGGCGTCCCCCTGTTTCCCAAATTTTTTGGTTTTGCCTGGGCAGGAAGCCTTCCAAACCCCCTGGGGGGCCCTAAAGGACATGTACTGGCCCTGAAACCTTTTTACAGCCCCCCGACCCCCGCGCTGCCGTGTACCTTGGGAACAAACCCCATAAAGCTCAAGACTGCCCACTTTTCTGTTTTACCCTATTTAAAAAGTGCGGTAAATAATTGCCTTTTTTGGGAAAAGAAAAATTTCGGCTTGGGGGCTCTCCAAATCGGCTCGGGACAAGCCCCTTTGTTCTCTAAAAGGTGCAGAGTCCAAACCATTTGGAAAGGGAGGGACGCATACCAAAAAACTTGGACAGGACAAAGTTCGCGCTGCACCTTAGGGTGGGGTTGGACCCCATACTGTTTTTCTCTTTACAATCGCCTTCTCCCGGGAAAACTTTCTGGGGGCCCTGAGTAAACCCAGGAGCAGGGGCATTTTTGGAAAACCCGGGGAAAAAAGTCAAAGGAGAAACCCCTGCCTTCTGGGAGGAAAGGGGGGTTGGGGGCCCTTTTACTGGCTGAAATTGGGAAGCGTGGGCCCTGGCCCCCCTGCTGCGCTGCACGGGAAAAGGGGGGACCACCACTTTTAAAACCATGTTTCTCCCCCAGGCCCCCCGGGTGGTGACGGGTGCATGTATTGACGCAGGGGCCTTTTTGCCAACGTTTGCTCCCTGGGCCCCGCTTCACTTTTCTGGGCCCCCAGATTCCCACATATACCCATATTTGGCTTTCCCCGGGTTTTTAGGGAAAGAACTCCACAAAACCCCGGAGTAAACTGAAATTTAAACCGCCCCAAAAGCCCGCACTGAATTACTAAATCCGCCCTTGCCAGGGCCCTTCGCGAGAAAATCCCTGTCCGCTACTTTTCCCTTTGGGCCTGCGAAGCGGGTTTTTCTACCCCGGCCGCTTGGCTTCCCCCCCCTCACACTTGGGTCCCCCAAAACCCCGCTGACTAAAATCCAACAAAAACCCCACTTGGGTGGGTGCGCCGCCCGCCTGACGCCAAGCCCGACGCCCCCCTTCTCCTGACGATGATGAAAACCCTTGCTTCCCCCACCCCCGGGTTTCCCCAAATGGCCCGGGCCGGGTACATCCCTCATCTTTTTTGGTTTTCCCTCGTCCCCTACGGGCCTCATCACCGGGTCTTGGTAAGCCGAGGCTGACCTCTCACCAAATTTACCCCCCCAGCCACCCTCCACATCTAAACCCTTTTTTCCCCCTAAATGCAAGAAAGCTGGGGTAATTTTGGGCCCCCTTTCTTCGCTTCCAAAAATAGCTGCTGACTGGCCCCCCTCAAAATTGGTTCCCTCCTCGCTATATGGGGCTGAGCCCAGAAACCAAAATAGTAAAATCCCTGGCTGAGGGAAAATGGGTGGGGGCCCGAGGCGGCTGAGGAAAAGGTGAGGGGCCCCTGACCCCCCTTTCCCGGGCCATGGGCCCAACCCAAGTGTTTTTGTCTAGGTTCCCCACCGGGCTCTTGGCGGGGTTGTCCCAAAAGTTTATCTGGGGGGAAAGGATTACCTAGTCAACCCAAACAAAACCCTTGGGGGCCCGAAACAACCACGGGCCCCTAGATGAAAGCGGAGTTGTTGGGCCCCACCGGGGTTTACCCCTGCTGGCACGTCCCCTTGCTGTTTCTGGGGACCCCCGGGCCCGTTTCAGAAATGTTTGTGCCACTGCCCTCCCCCGCAGTTTCCAAAAGGCCTGCCACCTCCTGTCTGACCCTACTGTTTTTTTCTAAAATTTACAGAAAACCCCCTTTAAATGAAGCTATCCCGTAAATGAAAAAATAAAAACCCTGTTTTGGACTCCAAATGAACCCAGTAACAAGCTTGGGGAAACCCCTTGGGTAAAAATTTTGAGCTCCAAAAAATGCCCCGGAAAAAAATTTTCTTGAATGTGTCCTTTCAAGCACTGTGGGGTTTTCCCAAATGTAAAAAACACAAACAGGCCCAATTTTTCCTTCGCTTGTGAATTAAAGCTACAAAAAAATGTTTTATAATTTTGGTGTTTAAAAAAGAAAGGTTTTTTTTTGTCAGCACAGCAGCCCAAAAAAACGCTTTTAAATTTAAACCCCTGGGTTTAAAATTTCGCAAAGAAATTGAGCCACCACAAAAAAATTTTGCTTTGTAACCCTGTTACAATGGGGTAAATTTTCTACCCACCACAAAAAAGATAAAATTGTAAATTTAAACCTTTTCTTGTTTAATTTTTGGGTACCAAAAAAAATATATATATTTGGCGTTTTAAAAAAAAAACGGGTTTTTTTTTGTCAGCACACCAAACAAAACAAAGCCCTTTAAATTTAAACCCCGGAAAGTAAAATTCGCAATAGAATTGGCCAAAAAACAAACTAAAATACTTTGTTAGGGTTTTCAATGGGGTTTTTTTCTAAAGCCACAAACAACAAGAATAAAAAATTTTAATTAACCTTTGCTTTGGGAAAAAAAAACTACCAAAAAAAATAAAAATATAAATTTGGGGTTGAAAAAGAAAAGGTTTTTTTTTGGCAGCCACAACCCGCAAAAAAACGCTTAATTAACCCCCTGGATGAAATTTTCGCAATAAATTGAACCACCACAAACAATAGCTTTGGGAGCGTGGTTTCAATGGCGTATTTTCTTTCGCCACACAACAAGAGAAAAAATTGTAATTAACCTTTTGCTTGTGAATTAGGCACCCAAAAAAAATATAAAATATTTGGGGGGGTTTAAAAAAAACGGTTTATTTTTGTCAGCACACCACAAAAAAACGCTTAAATTTAACCCCCCATTTAAAAATTTCGCAAAAGAATTAGCCACCCAAAAAACAAATAGCTTTTTAGCGTTACAATGGTGGGATTTTTTTACGCCACACAACAAGAGATAAAAAAAGTAATTTCCCTTTGCTTGTGAATTTAAAAGGGGGCCAAAAAAAAAAATAAAATTTTGGCGTTGAAAAAAAACGGTTTTTTTTTTTGTCAGCCAAAAAAACCCCGCCAAAAAAAACGCTTAAATTTTAAACCCCTGGATGTAAAAATTGCGCAAAAAAAATTGAGCCCCCACAAAAAAGTACTTTGTACGTTTACAATGGGGGTTAAATTTTTTAAGCCACACAACAAGAGATAAAATTTTAATTTAAACCCTTTGGGTTGTAATTAAAAGGGTACCAAAAAAAAAAATAAAATATTTGGCTTTTAAAAAGCCCGGTTTATTTTTTGTCACACACCAGCAAAAAAAAACCTTAAATTAAAAACCCGGATTTAAATTGCGCAAAAGAATTGAACCACCACAAACCATACTTTTTAAAAGTGGT
This sequence comes from Phyllomedusa bahiana, assembly GCA_025379985.1. Classification (NCBI taxonomy): domain Eukaryota; kingdom Metazoa; phylum Chordata; class Amphibia; order Anura; family Hylidae; genus Phyllomedusa; species Phyllomedusa bahiana. Next base: position 10,273 of record JAODAL010008108.1, read on the forward strand.
TTCAATGGTGTATTTTTTCTAAAAACCCACACAAAAAAAGATAAAATTGTAATTTAAAACCCTTTTTGCTTGTGAATTGGGCTACCAAAAAAAAAAAATATATATTTTGGCGTTCAAAAGGGGCCCGGGTTTTTTTTTTTTTCAAACACACCCGCAAAACAAACCCCTTAATTAACCCCGGGGTTTAAAATTGCGAAAAGAAAAAATTTAGCCACCAAAAAACTATAACTTTGTAGCGTGTTACCAAAAAGGCGTATTTTCTACGCCACACAACAAGAGATAAAAAAATAATTAACCTTTGCTTGTGAATTAAAGGGTACCAAAAAAAATATATATATTTTGCGTTTTAAAAAAACGTTTATTTTTGTCCCGCACACCCCAAAAAAACGCTTAAAATTTAACCCCCCGGATGTAAATTGGGGCCAAAAGAAATTGGGGCCACCAAAAAACTAGTAGCTTTGTAGCGTGGGTTTCAAAGGTTAATTTTTTTTACGCCCCACAACAAGAAAATAAAATTTTTAATTAACCTTTGCTTGTGAAAAAAAGCTACCAAAAAAAAAAAAATTTTAAATTTTGGGGTTGAAAAAAAACGGTTTATTTTTGTCAGCAAAACCACAAAAAAAAACCTTAAAAAACCCCTGGATGGGAAATTGCGCAATAGAATTTGAGCCCCCCAAAAAACTAGTACCTTTTTAGCCGGTTAAAAAATTTGGGGTATTTTTCTACGCCACACAACAAGAATAAAAATTGTTTAAAATTTAAACCTTTTCTCTGTGAATAGGCTACCAAAAAAAAAAAATATAAATTTTGGGGTTGAAAAAAGACGTTTATTTTTTGTCAAACACAGCAGCAAAACAACGGGTTAAATTTAAACCCCCGGATGTAAATTGCGCAATAGAATTTAAACAGCCCAAAAATGAAGTGTATTTGTATTGTAAAAACGCCGGGTTTTTCTTTTAAAAGAATACAACAAAATGGCTTAGACCCACTTGGAAAATTGAAGTATATCATCTGGGAGTGGACGGGACACTGGATTTCCGATCCAATACCCCCAAAAAATCAGAAATAAAAACATTCAAAACAGTTTTCTGAGACAAGCTGAACACCCCCCCCAAAAAAATCGCTGTGAAAAAACATTCTTTCAGAAAGGCCCATCACCCGCAGCCCCGCACCTTCCCCCGTCAGTACAGGAGAGGATTTGGGAGCTCCCCGGCGCCCCCCGGGTTCTTATATAGTGCGGTGACGTCACAAAAATTCCCCCCGGTCCCCTCGGAAATTGGGGTTCATCTCTTCAAAATTTAAGCAGGCAAAGCCCTTTCCCCTCCCAGAGTGGGTTTGGGCCCCAAAGTAACGGGCCCTGTGCCCCCGCATCCAATTTTAAAACAATGAAAAGCACCCCTTCGGTTTTACCCCCCTTTAACCAAATACCCCCAAAATTCGACCTTTGTTTCCCAACCAAGTTTTTCCCCGAAATTCTAAAAGAATTTCCCCCTTCGTTAGAATCCCATTCGCCCCCTCTCAACCCTTGGGCCAAAAACCCTGTCCAAGGTTGAATTGGGGGTTTTCCAAAAATCCTTAATGCATATATTTTTTGTTCAATACCCCAAAAATCAAAGTCTTTGGGGAATTTGTTCCCATTGCAAAAAAGTAACCCTGCAGAGAAAAATTTGGGCGACATTTCAATTTTGCGCCAAAAAACCCCTTTTGAATGCCAAAATTTTCAATGTAAATGAACTTTCATACACCAAAACAGGGGCATTTTCCCGGGCATGGGCACATAGCAATGCGCCTAAAAATTTAAAAACACTGTGCACCCCCATAAAAGCAATGTGCCTATTGAGGTGAAATTTCATTTTACTACTAAAATTTCAAAATTTTATGCCCCCCCGAAGGGAAGCACCCGAGAGGCGCCCCAAAAACCCAAAAAAATAAACCCAAAGGGCACGCTATGCCGGGCCGCGATTTTTCGCAATTTCCCGTTTTTTGCCAATGCCCCAACCCCTTTTTAGGCGCAAATTAAAATTTACCTTACCCCAGATTTTTTGAGAGGGTCAACTTTCTTGGGGGGGAATTTAACTGATTAATTTGGGCTAAAAAAACCCTTGGGGGCCCGGGGGCCCGCCACTTTTCTGACATGTTGCCCTTTTTTCTTTCTTTGGAGAATGTGTTTACTTTGAGTTGAATGACATTTCTATTAATTTAGTGGTCCCCCACCATCAAGGGTTACTGACCACACCCCCAGGCACCACTCACGTCTTGCATGAGCATCTATGCTGGATGAGGGACCAGTGGTCCTCAGTGCTGGTTAGTGATGAAAGACAATTCACTCTGAGCAGAAATGATAGCAACCAACAATGCTGGAATAAAGTGTGTATGTTTATGCATGTATATACGTATGTGTGAGTGTGTGTGTGTATATGAGCAAAAGGGTAACACTGTTTTGAACTTTTGACTTTCAGGCTCCATATCTCACCATCCACTACAGTTTAGAACATGAGACTATCATTATTTTATAGACAATAATCTTGGCTTTCTCATATGTAAATTTGATTTGCAAATATTCAGCATATGCTTAATTATACAGTTGATTGTTATGTAATCACATTGTTACTGTTTTGCTCCTAAAAACCTAAATTTTCATTGTTAATATTTTGTTAGTATTTGTAAAACCACATTTGGCTTTAAACACTGCCTGAATCTTTCTGGACATGCTTTTGATCATATTCAAGCATGTCTCGACTGAAATGTGATCTCAGGTCTCTATACATGCTCTCAATGTTGGTGCGTACTAGTCTCATTTCGGTGCAAATACAGCTTTTTCTTCAACTCTACCCACAAGCGTTTGATTAAGTTGAAGTCTGGAGACTGTGGGGGCCAATCCAGCAACTCTACTTTATTGTTATTGAACCATCTCTTTGCCAATCTCAGCGTATGCTTTGGGTCGTTGTCCTGATGGAACGCTATGTTGTCCTTTTCATATCCATAGTACTCGAGTGTACAAAGTAACTCATCTAGTAGGATACTCACAAATAGCTTAGCATTGAGACCACCATTCAATCGTGGTCAAATATCCAACACCTTTGACAGTGAAAATAACCCACAACATCAGGCTTCCTCCACCGAACTTGACAGTTCCTTAAATTTCTCTATCCGTTAGCTCCCTTTTCCCTTGATCCTTCCAGACCCATTTACAGGACATGAATCTGCATAATTAAGCAAGTCAAATTTATGTGTGAGATAGCCAAGATGATTGTCTATAAATGATGGTATTCTCACATTCAAAGCGGTAGTGGATGGTGAGATATGGAGCCTGAAAGTCAAAAGTTTAAAACATAGTTATCATTTTGCTTGTTAGTGTATTGTACAGATGTACTGTAGCAGAATTAAACAGAACAGATATTGCACTGTGATATCTCGGCACAGAATGTTATCTCAACTTTTTTAATGCTTTTCAATGGCCTTTGTTTACAGATCAGAGCAGATTACATGAAAAGCCCTGATATCATGGTCAAGCTGTACTCTGCTACATCTATCTGTATGTGTATATATGTATGTGTGTGTATATTTATTTGTGTGTATGTGTGTGGTGGCCAACCATACAGGTTCCCTTTAAAATGTACATAGTTCCCTTTGATCAGAAATCTAAGAAACAATAGGCTACTATATGCTAAAAGATAATGGGTTTAAACATTTACACAAAGTACTATATTGGCCTTGAGTGAATACGCCAATTTTCCCTACTTTTCTTTAAAATTCTTGTCTCGGCTCCGGTATATAGTATGTATATAAAGAAGACATAAAATATTAAGATTTTAATATTAATTAAAACCAGAAAGAACATAAGTGTAGTCCTTGTATTTTAAATTTTATTTTTAATCTGCTCTATAAAAGACTAGGAAAGTTTAAATTTGCATACATTACAGATACACTTCTAATGACTTTCTCAGTCAATTGCATATAACTTTCATTAGACTGCATACTATGTTTTATTAATTGCAGTTCTTCACAAATGTAATTAAAATCAATAAAATCCTGCTATTTCACGCTTTGTCCAATTCTGTGTTATTTCCTCAGTGCAGGAATTACATCAAATAGACAAAAAGTTTTAACGAGTGAAGAGGAGTTATCAACACAACTTAAAACTTTTGAAATAGAAGCTCATAATTTCTGATGTTATTTTACTTAAAATTTTGTTAGATTTACATTTATATTAAATACATTTTAACGTATAAGTTATATCAGATATGGGTAAAGAAAGATGCAATATCTAAAGCATTGTTAAAGGGAGTCTGCCAGTAATTTTGATCCCTCAAAACTGCTAGCATTAAGTGACATTTAAAAAAGTTAAAACACACTTAAAGGGGTCATCTCACTACATTGATTCATCTTTCCTCAATCCTATTTTCTTCGTTTCATTTTGAATTTAGGGGCATGTTTACTGGCTTCCACTAGGCTGCAGTAGAAGCCAGGTCTGTAGCTATAGCAACTAGCGCTGTCAGCCTATCAGGAGAGATCAAACAGTTCTGTAGCTATAGTGACCTGAGGAGCTGATGCAGCCCATACAAGAGGGGATATCTCAGAATAGGTAGGACAGTTAATGGATATATATTGGAAAGTGACTTGTTTTTGCAAGATCTTTAACATAAAAAGCAATCCTTGTAGTGAGACAACCCCTTTAAGTTGTTGGTCATACTAGTTGCATAGGCAAACAAAATGAGGTCTCTTGCATGCAAACACTATGGCGAAGTATTTTACATACATGTATACACTGAGATCATGATAAGACAGTATGCAGTAAGCAGTTAAACCTTTCATTGGCTCTGAGGTGTGAAAATGAAAAATAACACACACTATGATTGGCACGGAGCAAAAAGAGAGAACAATGGCAAGATCCAACCCTGTAGACAGGGCAATCGAAAACTACCTCCATCGCTATGGAACACACATTCTGCATGTGGATTAGGAGACAGGAGAGGTCTGATTGGTTTAAGTCTCAAATCCACAACAACTGCATTTGAGGATATAGTAGCACTGAGAAGATTGATTCTTTAATTGTTTTTAGAATATTCAGCAAGAAACTTAAAGCATGATCATTTTGTTTTTATTGTTTCATATTCACTTTTTTCTGCATTTCTGTTCAATTTTAAATAATATCAGGTGTTTTATTAGTGTTTAAAAACAAAACAACTAAAGTAGCTGTAAATAAGTAGTTGTGTAGCTTAAAAATGTCCCTGTTTGGTTCGAAATTAGCTTTACCAAACTTGTAGGATCAGAACATCACAAACCCAAGTTTTTTTCTAACCCAGAACCGTAAATGTAACCCTAACCCAAAGGGAGGTCATATCGCATTTTAAGGACTGAGATCACTTCACTAACCCAAATGTTACATTAACGAGACATGAAGTTGGACATGGAGGTGACTTCAGACTGGAAGTACTTTAGAATGGTAAGATAACCTGTAAAAACAAGTATACAACCTCGTCCCCAACCCCAACTTTAGGCTCAGGTTAGGGTTATGGTGAGAGTTGTATCCAAAGTGCAACACTACCCCAGACAAAACCATAAGAGCTATGTGTATGAGATTTTATGGTCCCTACCATTTTACTTACCACAGAATATTGCATACTGGAGTATTCACATAGCTATTCTGTGATCCCTTACATCCTATTAATGCATATCATCGCGTTTTTGGCTATTACTCTGATGTGTGATGTGGTATAAGGTCGTGCAACATTGTCCGCTATACTTACATGTTTAGTCATCCACTGTATATTGTTACACAATAGTTGCAATTATGATATGTGTGATACCTGAAACCTTTAAAATAATATCTTGGATGTGGTATGTCATTTTGAATACATTAATATCTGGTGTGTTATTGTCCATACTATATTAGTATGGCCCATATGGTGGAGTTGGGGAGATTGGATTGGAATTGGTTGATTTTTTTGATCAACTAAAATGTGTATCTACACTGTACTTGATTGTGGAGTATAATTTAAAATGTTTAAACTTCTGCATACAGTTCTCATACATTTCCTGTTTTGTTTGTATGTACTAATGTACTCATTTAGTTGTTACTTTTGTCCTTAAAACCAAATAGCCAACAAAGTTTTTCGTTAATATGGTTTTTAATATTCTGATAACTAGATAGATGCAACCTGTTTTCAGACAGTTTAAATTTTTTTGCTATTATCAGCCAGAAGGTGCTATTTTTATAGCAACTTCTTATAATGATAATCTTTATTTATATAGCGCCAACAAATTCTGCAGCACTTTACAATTTAGGGGGTATAAGTATAAACAAAAAAACAGACATTAGAAAATAAAAAGCTAGTTACAGATAAGACCACCCTTGGGCCACATGTATAAAACAGTTTTGGTCTAAAACTCACTTTTTTCCCCATAGAAACCTATGGACATAAAAGTGCGTTTTAGACCAAAACCATTTCATACATGTGGCCCAAGGTGTGAGAGCCCTGCTTGTGAGAGTGTACAATCTATTAGGGTGTATAGGTGAGGCAAAGGGTGAGAAGTGCTCAGTTTACAATGATCCAGCCATGTTTCATAAATATGGGGTGGTTTACATAAAAATTGGAAGAACCTGTAATCCAGACAGGTTCGGATGATTGCAGCCTGTAATTTGATATCAGCAGCACAACGGAGAGACCGGGTAGGATGGTAAGCAGAGATGAGGGAGGAGATGTAGGGGGTATAGCACTGTGGAGAGCATTATGGGTGAGACTGATTATTTTATACTGTATTCTGTACTGAATGGACAACCAGTGCAGTAACTGACATAGGGTAGAGGCATCAGTGTAATGGATTTAAAGAAAGATGAGCCTGGCTGCAGCATTCAGAGCAGATTGGAGAGGGGAGAGTTTACAGAGAGGGAGACTTATAAGCAGGGAGTTACAGTAGTCAAGAAGAGAAAGAATAAGAGCCACAATGAGAGTTTGGGTTGTTTCCACAGTGAGAAAAGTATGGATTCTGGAGATGTTTTTGAGGTGCAGGTGACAAGAGTGGGCGAGTGATTGGATATATGGGGTGAAGGACAAGTCAGAATCTAGTATGACCTCAAGACAGCGGGCCTGCTGCCTAGTAGTTATGGTGGTACCACACACTGAGGCAGAAATTGCACAGGGGAGTTTGTTAGTGGACGGTGGGATGGCTAGAAGTTCAGTTTTAGTGAGGCTTAGTTTAAGATAGAGGGAGGACATGATGTCAGAGACAGTGGACAGACAGTCACTGTTGTTTTGTAGCAGAGCTGAAGTGATGTCATGGGAAGAGGTGTATAATTGAGTATCATCAGCGTAGAGATGGTACTCAAAGCCAAATCTGCTTATGGTTCTTCCAATGGTGGCTGTGTAGATTGAAAAGCGGAGAGGACCTAGAACTGATCCCTGAGGAACCCCAACAGCAAGAGGGAGAGGAGAAGTAGAACTTACAAATGAGACCCCGAAGGAGCAGTCAACTGATGTTGATAATCAAAGTTTATTTTTAAGGTTAAAATAATTTGCTTTTTAAAACTAGATCAACTTATTTACTAATACACTTTTCTTTCAAAAGTCTAATGTTGAACATGGAACAAAATCTAACTGCAGAAATGTACACTCACCGGCCACTTTATTAGGTACACCTGTCCAACTGCTCGTTAACACTTAATTTCTAATCAGCCAATCACATGGCGGCAACTCAGTGCATTTAGGCATGTAGACATGGTCAAAACAATCTCCTGCAGTTTCAAACCGAGCATCAGTATGGGGAAGAAAGGTGAATTGAGTGCCTTTGAACGTGGCATGGTTGTTGGTGCCAGATGGGCTGGTCTGAGTATTTCAGAAACTGCTGATCTCCGGGATTTCACGCACAACCATCTCTAGGGTTTACAGAGAAATGGTCCGAAAAAGAAAAAACATCCAGTGAGCGGCAGTCCTGTGGGCGGAAATGCCTTGTTGATGCCAGAGGTCAAAGGAGAATGGGCAGACTGGTTCGAGCTGATAGAAAGGCAACAGTGACTCAAATTGCCACCCGTTACAACCAAGGTAGGCAGAAGAGCATCTCTGAATGCACAGTACGGGCAACTTTGAGCAGATGGGCTACAGCAGCAGAAGACCACACCGGGTGCCACTCCTTTCAGCTAAGAACAGGAAACTGAGGCTCCAATTTGCCCAAGCTCATCGGAAATTGGACAGTAGAAGTATGGAAAAAAACGTTGCCTGGTCTGATGAGTCTCGATTTCTGCTGCGACATTCGGATGGTAGGGTCAGAATTTGTCAACAACATGAAAGCATGGATCCATCCTGCCTTGTATCAATGGTTCAGGCTGGTGGTGGTGGTGTCATGGTGTGGGGAATATTTTCTTGGCACTCTTTGGGTACTTGGTACCAATTGAGCATCGTTGCAACGCCACAGCCTACCTGAGTATTGTTGATGACCATGTCCATCCCTTTATGACCACAATGTACCCAACATCTGATGGCTACTTTCAGCAGGATAATGCGCCATGTCATAAAGCTGAATCATCTCAGACTGGTTTCTTGAACATGACAATGAGTTCACTGTACTCAAATGGCCTCCACAGTCACCAGATCTCAATCCAATAGAGCATCTTTGGGATGTGGGAACGGGAGATTCGCATCATGGATGTGTAGCTGACAAATCTGCGGCAACTGTGTGATGCCATCATGTCAATATGGACCAAAATCTCTGAGGAATGCTTCCAGCACCTTGTTGAATCTATGCCACGAAGAATTGAGGCGGTTCTGAAGGCAAAAGGGGGTCCAACCCGTTACTAGCATGGTGTACCTAATAAAGTGGCCGGTGAGTGTATATGTCCCAATGAATTAACATAGATTACAATTCTTTATGTAACCTGAAAACTTGTCATATTTTCAAAAAAAATATATGGAATGTTCACTTGACAGATTTCAACAAGGAATTGATTGCAGATTCTGCATTTGATTCATCAGTTAAATCCTCATGTAATCTGATGGTAACACATCGAATTACATTGCAGCATTAACATGTTCATTCTTTTTACTGGATCTCCATTGGATCCTGCGCAGGCAGGGAGTCACTTGGACTCAAATCAGTGGTGATGGTGAATATCATCTTTATAAAGTAAAAATCTGAGGTGTTGCCTTTCATTTTTTGCTAAGTAAAACAAGTTGGAATTTTCTGATTGGAAAAGTCCAATGTGTAAACCTACTATTGGGCATTTTCATTGCCTAATTAGTGTATGATTTTGCAATATTAGCATTCTCCACTAACAATGAGGAAACATTTTGAAACATAAATAATAATTGTTCAAAAGGATGGAGAGGAAATCTTTAACAATTACAAACTCATTTGTGTGGTTAAGCTTGGATACTAAATATAGGGCCAGGATAATCCACTAAATAATAGATCTAGAGCAAGGATCCAAGATGTTTTCTTATCTACATCATCATTTCTTACATTTATCAGACTTTACATGTTCTGTATTACTGCATTGTAACTTTACACACCTGCAATATATGTGTATAATTTGTTTATGCATTTCAATAATTCACTACTTTGGTCCAGAAAAGCTTTTCTGCTTGTAGAGATGTTGTGACCTATTTAAAAAACACCAGTTCACTCTGACTTGTTTCCCCATTATCAGTGCTAGATAATTATTTGTTTATGTAACTCCAGTAGAGTCATTCTTAAGTACCAAGTCCTCAAATTGTTTGCTATGACTGCACATTTATAATTACAACAATTTTTCTCCTTTCCCAGCTGCTATTAACTACCATGTATTTCTACAAGATGAATAAGATGCTCAGCATTAAAAAATTCAAATGCAAACTTAAAAAGGTTGTCAATGTGTTTTTATACCACATATAGAGATTTCAGCCATTAGCCTGGAAAATAACAATGCTACCCAAAGCATTCAATGTCCATTTACAAAAATAGTACAGTCTGATTAGATAACTGGTCTTCTAAACTCTTGACAGATTTCAAGATTCAAATTAACTCAATCTGTTGTTGCAAGAAAGTGGGACATGTACACTGTCAGTGGTGTGGATGTGCCTGCAGGGCTTGCAGGCACATCCACACCACTGACAGTGTACCTGTCCCACAATCCCAACAGGTGCACATAATTATGGGAACATTTTCCTGCAGGTCTAGCAATGTACTGTATCTGATAATGTGTGTGCAATGTCTCAACACAGGCCTCTATGTGGGGGAAACAGGGCAGAGACTCAGCCAGCGCATGAATTCACACAGATTCACCATTAATAATAGCAGAACTGATCTTCAGTGGCTGCACACTTTTCCAGAGAAGACCACTGTATTGAAGATTTGAAGATTGTGGTTTTAATAGGACATTTTAAAACACAACAGGAGAGGAAGGAGTGGGAATTTAAATTAATGCACAAATTTAAAACTCTGCAAAATGGATTAAATATCCATGCCAGCTTTATGTCAAACTATGTGTGAACTGTGAGGACCACAAATCAGGACCTGATGGCTAAGAGATAACAAGCAGGAACTACTGATGTCTCTGTCATGCCTCACAAGTTTCCAGATTGTTTATTTCTTGACCTGTTGTAAATGGCTTCTCTGCTTATATTGTATTTTGTTATTTTAAAAGATTCTAAGTTTCTTTTAAGATCCATGTCTTTTGTGTATAAAATGTCTGTGGAAATTCAGTTTCCTGTATAACACCATGTCTGAAGAAGGGAGCTAGTACTCTCGAAAGCTCACCATCAAATATACTCAGTTAGCCTCAAAAGGTATCGCCTGATTTCTTATCTCTTCTACTAAAAATTAGGTTATATATTTTCTCTTTGATACAAAATTGTATGATAATTTGGTTAAAAATGACCATCAAGTTAAAAATGTAATACTCTTAAAATCTCAGCTGATCCAAAAATCTTATATCAATATGTCATATAGTGGATAAAACTCATCCCTGAAACTTACTGGCAATCAGACAGAGCCCAGGATCAAAATTTATAGTTCTTCTATTTTATTTATTTTCTTCTGTCAACACTGATCTATTAATAAAGCACTGTGGATCTTTTTCCATAGTTCTACAGTGAAATACATATACCAAGATAAACTTTATGGGTTAGTTCACATGTAGAACATTTGCTGCAGACATTTCTTAAACTGTTTTATTCATCTAAATGGGACCTTTAGAAATCTATACATATAAACATCACTAATGACTCACCAAAAGGAAGGACTTTGACACCATTATATGATGCCCTGAGAAGCTACAACATCCTATAAAGACTACTCATTTGAAAACACAAGAATTTTAAAGATGCCCTATCTACACTGTTGACATGACCTGAATTGCAACTCTATGCATTAGCTTGATAAGCTTTTATGACTTTTCCATAGAATCATCTGCAGATAGTAAGTAATTTGACTTTATCATTGCAATCTTCTGTTTGTGATATTTCCCCTTCTTTAACCCCAACAGGTAATACCTGCAGTAAGATGTTCCATGGTATACCTTATCTAGCAGACTGTGGGTATAACTGCAGTTTTTACAAGCTACTAGTTTCTACAAGCTACTATTAATTCAGTTCACTAGTTTTTACCAGCTAAAATTAACTCAGCTCTCACTTATTTTGTTTCGCTTACCCACCTGAAACCTCATGCAAGATGGGCTAGATGGATTATAGCTAAGTTATATAAATATTTTTGTTTACCCTGTCTCCACTATGAGATGAAAGTTATGCTCAGAAGCTACTCTTTTTTCTCAGCTAAAACCCCATACAGATTTTATCACGTATTTTTTAGAGACATCTCTATCTCACAAACCCTTAAAGAGGTTGTCTCACTACAAAGATTAGCTTTCAACATGTAGGGAACACTAAATGAAGATGTTTTCCACATATATTGCGTTGTTCATTTTATCCCCTTCTGAGGGCTTTCAGGTTTCTCTAGTTACCAACCTGTTCTCCCTGCTGTTTGTCTTATCTGATGTCATCGTCATCACACAGGTCACAGCACAGAGCTGCTGGCAGCCTGAGAGCTGGTGTATTATCTGATCTTTCAGACAAAAGACACTAATAACTACTGTTTACTTTAGCTCTGAAGATTCTCTTGACCTGGTAGCAGGAGATTGTTTATCTAATCTAGACTAATTAGCAGAAGTCTGAATACATGATAATACATGCTAACTACCCACAGCTTGACCGGTAAGTGATAGGATGCATGAATGAAAGCTGCTGCTGACTCTATGAAACAGTAAGATGAGACAACCCCTTTAACTCCTTTTCTAGCTATTCAAATAAAAAGGAAGGAGACAAATAATCTCACTTTTCGTAAAAAAAATCACAATATTACATATGCGCTTGTTTACCTACCACTGTTTACAGTGGATTTAGAATATCCACATATTTGATATCGCTAAAAAAATCAGATTGATCTGTGAAAAAAACACTTTTATTCTCATAATCTGACAGATTACCACCCAGAAGATATAATATAATTTTGTTTATTAAATTCATTTTTAGCTGTTATACAGTATCTCACAAAAGTGAGTATTTTTTGTAAATATTGTATTATATCTTTTCATGGGGCAATAATGAAGATATGACACTTTGATAGAATGTAGTCAGTGTAAAGCTTGGTATAACAGTATAAATTTGGTGTGTCCTCAAAATAACACAATCATTAATGTCTAAACCGTTGGCAACAAAAGTGAGTACACCCCTAATGGAAACTGGACAAATTGAGCCCAATTTTTTATTTCCCCTCCACGGTGACATGTGACTTGTTAGTGTGAAAGGGGAGAAGTACTGTTTAAATTTGGTGTTATCACTCTCACACTCTCTCAAACTGGTCACTGGAAGTTCAACATGGCACCTCATGGTAAAGAACTGCCTGAGAATCTGCAGCACAGTAGCCAAGACCATACAACAGTTTAACAAGACAGGTTTCCCTCAGAAAGGACCTCACCATGGTTGATAAAAGAAGTTGGGCACCTGTACTTAGCATCATATCCAGAGATTGTCTTTTCAAAATAGATGTATGAGTGCTTCCAGCACTGCTGCAGCAGTTGAAGGGGTAGGAGGGACAGCCTGTCAGTGCTCAGACCAGATACTGCACACTGCATCAAATTGGTCTGCATGGCTGTTGTTTCAGAAGGAAGCCCCTTCTTATTATGATGCACAAGAAAGCCTACAAACAGTTTGCTGAAGACAAGCAAACTAAGGATATGGATTATCTGAATCATGTTCTGTGGTTTGATGAAACCAAGAGAATGTTATTTGGTTCAGATGGTGTTAAGCATCTGTGGCAGCAACCAGACGAGGAGTACAAAGACAAGTGTGTCATGTCTCCAGCCAAGCATGGTAGTGGGAGTGTCATGGTTTGGGGCTGTATGAGTGCTGCCAGCAGTGAAGAGCTGCAGCATGTTGAGTGAACCATTTATGCCAACATGTACTGTGACATGCTGAAGCAGAGCATAATACCCTCCCTTTGAAAACCAAGCTGTAGGGCAGTATTCCAAAATTATTACAACCCTATACACACCTCCAAGACTACCACTGCCTTCCTACATAACATGAGGGCATAGGTGCTGTACTGGCCAAGCATGTCTACAGACCTAAACACTAAAGAAGATGGAGGAATGGAAGGCGGAGGAGCGCAAGGTCTCTAACAACCATCAGCTCTGTGATGTTGTCACGGAGGAGTGGAAGAGGATTCCAGTGGCAGTAACCTGTGAAGCTCTAATGAACTCCATGCCCAAGAGAGTTAAGGCAGTGCTGGAAAATAATGGTGGCCACACAAAGTATTGGCACTTTGGGCACAATTTGTTCAATTTCACTTAGGGGTGTAATCACTTTTGTTGCCAGCGGTTTAGACTTTGATGACTGTGTTTTAAGTTAATTTGATGGCACACCAAATTTACACTGTTATACTAGCTGGGCACTGACTACTTTACATTGTATCAAAGTGTTGTATCATTAGTGTTGTCCCATGAAAAGATATAATACAATATTTACAGAAATGTGAGAGGCGTACTCACTTTTTTGAGATACAATAACAGTTTCCATTGCCGATCTATACACCCTTAATCAGAAATAGATCAATTACTTATTCAAAAGCTGGAGAAATTTCTTATTTTTCAAAGAACATATTATATTTGCAAGTGGGATCTTCACTCTTTCTTCTTTTTAAACACATTGACCCTCTTTACAACTTTGGTTGCAACAAAAAAGTATTTTAAAATGGGCCAAAAAGTGGCAGCGTGTTTCAGACTTAACACACTTCATGCTAAACTCAGTTTAGGTGCTTATTCACCATTAACCCCTTACTGAATTTGAATGTACTGGTTGTGTGTGCTGACTGCTAACTGCTGTTGACACCTACCAGAACAGCATAAAATGAAGCCGGCTACATTCTGTGCTGCTTACCACCTAGACGCTGTGGTCATGTCTAAGTAAATGGGAAACGGTATCACACACTGTTTCTCACTCCGATTGGGACTGATGAGGATCGGTGGGAAAAACTGTTAGTAAATAGAATAAAAGCCCTACACCACAAGTTATTGCCTGAGCAAACAGGATTAGTCCCAGACATAGAAGGCAAAGACAAAACATCCTAACTCTTCCACCACGCTAAAAACTACAAAACACGTATGGTCTTTTGGGGAATTGGTGAAGAAAGCACTTTTACTGGGTAAAGTGGTTCTTTCTGCAAACCATCCTAAAGAAATTATGCTTTTCATAAAGCTCCATTAAGATGTTTTTTTGCGCTCTGTTTGGCTATTGAGACTCATCTACAATTCAGTGGTATACTATGCCCCAATACACTAAATTCAATGGCTTCAGAGGCTTGAAAGATGGTGCCTTTGCCTACACTACTGCAGCCTTAACAGTTGATATCAATAGTTTCCAACCATTTCCCTGTTCTTTATCAGATTATGTGGAATTTTTAAGTGTTTATTAAAATAAACTTTACAAAATCAGAAATCCTCAACAGAGTTAAATAGAGGTCAGTGTTGCTGATTTTTGGCTTCTTTAACTGACCCATTCTCTTCCCTTTACCTTTCATTTTCTTCTCTTTACTTAGTATTACAGAGAAAATGATATTTATGTTATATACATCAGCATAGAAATACAAATACGTTTTCCTTAGTTATCTTTCTATGAGATGATTTCTTTCATTATCTGAACTTTTGTTTCCATAATAAGGGAGAATTTGAAAAAAAAACAAACATTGAGATTAATGAATTTTTCAGTTGCATGAATTTCTGCAATAAATTTGCCGCATGTTAAAATGCAGGTAGAAACATTTCCCCAAGTTGTAATGTATGTTCGAGCTCTGTTTAGTTAGTTGGACCAAAAAAAAAAAACACAAACTTTATCACTGTCCTGACATCTATGTCAAAAAGTATTACATGGTCATTACTATGACAGAAAATGTCCTCAGCAACAGACATTTCCAATAACATTAACTTCTTTCATTAATAAAAATACAGTTGTTGCTGTAACTTTCTGTCTCCTTTTTTTCCTCTCCAAGCTCATTCCATACAAATGGGGCCAGAGAGGTGAAGGATTTAATCCTGAAATGAGTGCCAGGTAGTGATGAAAGCTTCTTAGTAGACGAGCATAAACTCTGACTTGGCTGATATTGTTTAATTAAAGATTGAAGATAAGAGGAAACAGTATCTATTGCAGTAGTTATGAAGTCAAAATCAACAGACCATGCTCCCGTGGGAAGTCACATTTGCATAAATGGTTACATTAATGGCTTATAACATAATTATATGTGGTCTGTATGAACTAAAAACTTCACATTACAGTGTTTGATCTTGTGCTGAAGAATATCATGAGAAGCACATTTCCTGCTTTAATGTGCCTCTGCTTTACTAAGCCATTTTTTTTATTAAACAGAAAACTTCAAAATATGTATCTGCCACAATTTTTTAACATATGACACATGTCTTACCGATAACAAATTGCTTTCAAAGCCAGTTACATTGTTTGTGCAACATATGTTTGTTTAAATGCAAGTACATGCTAATCATACTGACCTGAAGTATCTTGGGCAGCAGTCTTTGATCTAGTTGGTCTTATCCTTTTTCCTTATAGGTAAAGTAAACCTGTTCAATACATTCCCTATCTGCACTTGCTACAAAAGGAAAATAGACCTTAGGATCCAGTTACTCTTTTTTCTAACACAAGTTGAGAATCAAAAGGGTTTAAAAATATCTGGTCTCCCTGTGCACAAATGATACGACATAGCAATAGAAAACAAAACCAAAGCCCCATTTTGATTTTAGCTGAAAAGTTTTTAAAATCCCCAAGCTGAAAATTAACAAAAATTTGAACAACATTGTACAGTATATAATAGGGGATTTGTATATATCAAGGGGAAAAAGGAAAAAATTAAAGAAAAAATTGGATAAGAAAGAAAAATTGCAACAAAAAAGGGAACGTAGAAGGACTTTATGAACAAGAAAATGGAAAAAAAATTATGTAAAAATTAAAATTTTTTTCAAAACAAATTTAAAAAAACTATTAAAACATTTTGCATTAAACAGCCTAATTATGTTAAACCCCCCCATTCTGAAAATTTTTTCCCTAGTATAACTTTCTGGTTTTTTTAGAACTCAAATTGATACAAATTTTTTTACTTTTTCGTTCAAGAAAAAGTTCTAGTTCTAATTCTAAACGTCTTTTTTTTTTTCCCCTTTTTCCCAGCACCCTTTCCCGCATTTTTTTGCAGCCTTTCTAATCACCTTTCTGCATTTTTTGGCCCCATCCCAATCAGGGGCAGAAAAAACAGAAAGGGGTTTAAAAACGTCATTGCTGCTTTTGTACCCCCATTGTTTTCTAGAATCACATGACCATGTTATTTAATTTCCCACGTATTGCCTTTATGAATGCCATTTTCAGCTCACTCTCTGTACTGAAACAGACTGCTCTTAAAAAATTTTTCCTCTCCTTTCATAAATTTGTTATGGAGTTTGGTTTTTCGTGGTTGCATTTTTTCCCACACCCAGAAGTTTATTTGGTAAAATTTTCCCAAGCTAAAAATAACGCCTAACTCTCATATACATGGTTATATATTATACAAGTTTTTGGGAAATTTCCCTAAATCATGCTCGGGTTTTTGATTTTGCAGTTTTGGGGGTTCAGAAATTTGTTTTACACATGGTCTCCAAATTTTTCTATTGTCAAATTTTTGGGCCCCTAAAGGGAAGCGGGGGCCCCATAGCGCTGCTACCACGGGCCCCTCCCGCCCCGCTTCCAAGCTGCCCCTCACTTTTAATTTAGCCTTTTGAAAGGAATTGAAGTATTTTAGCCTCTAAATTTTTTTTTTTCTGCCCGTCTTAAAGACAAATTTTCTTCACTAATTGTTCCACTTACCTATACTGTTATGGATGGTTTTAAAAAGCTTCTCCTCACCTGTATAGGAAATAAAAATAAATCAAAACATTGCTTTAATGGGGTTTGATTTTCGAGTTTATTTAAAATTTAGAACCTCAAACCCCGCACAGCTAAAGTTTGAGGTTCTAATTGAACTCAAACTTTTTACTGCTCGCTCATCTCTAATCATAATCCTTTAACTCCACTTAACATATCAAAATGATTTTCTTCTAATATGTGGCAGTCCCAAAAGAGGGTTAAAAGATGGTCAAAAAAAAAAATTTAGAAGAGTATTTAGAAATTCGCTAAAAAAAGGGAATTAAATTAACTTAAAAAACTACTGATAAAAAGTTAAAGAACCCAGACAGTCTCTGGAACCATGTGACTTTATAAGCCATTGCATTCTCAGTAAAGATAACTGTTTTGTTTTTGCTTATTTAAGTCTTTTATTTTAAAAAAGCGCTCCCCCACCCAAAAATTTCTCCAAGTAAAAAAAAAAAAAATTGTTTAAAAACCAAAAAAAAAAACAATTTTAAATTCCCCTTTTAAAAAAACTAAAAATTTAATGAGTTAAAAAAAACCCCCCCAAAAAAAATTAAAAAATTTTTTTTAAAAATTTTTTGCCCAAAAAAGGAAAAAAAAATTTTGCCAAAAAAATTTCCCAAAAAAAACTTAAAACCCATTGGAAAAAAAAGGAATTTTGTATCTGCCTTAACCCTGGCTCTGAACTGAGGTTTCCAAATCATTATAGCTGACCATAAAACCATTTTGTTTTAGTTTTTGGGGCCCAAATACAGTTTTTAATTTCCCTTTACGTTTTCAAATATTTTTGCTTTTTTCATTTTTAATAAAACTACAGACAAAGTTGCATGACGGGACAAACTATTTACAAAACCCCTTGGAAGGGGAATGTCAGTGCCCCAATTTTTTCCAAAAAAAAAAAAAACTACAGGGAGCTATAGCAAAACTAGCTAATTTGTATGGGAAAAAAGGTTTTTAGCCCATTTGATGTTTCAAAAAATAAAAAACTGAAAAACCAGTTTATCCTTTAGGGTTTTTGGGGTTGCCACAGCTTTTTTAAAAAATTATCACTTTTAAAAACCCAAACAGCAACTTTAAACTTGCTTTCCAACCACCCCAAGTTTAAATGCAGGGCCAACTAACCCTACATTTTTAAAAAACCCCTACTGGAGATACACCCCTTTTTCAAAATATTGGCAGCTGTGACTTCACACCGATATCTGAAAATATAAATAACAAAAATGGGTGGGAAAGAGAGAAAGAGGAAAAAGGGGAGGGGAAAAAAGGAATTTCCCTTAAAATCCCCCGGGAAGGGATGGGGGACATCACTTGTTTGGGCGGCCCAAAACCCTATTTTTGCCTTGCATCCTCAACCCTCTCCTAACCCGGGCCCTTGGTCAGGCAAGAAACCCTTTAAGAATTGTGTTTTCCAAAAGGGAATTTGCACCATTTGGCTGGAAATGGGGGTTTCAATTTACTTTTGTCTTATACTGAACCCTTTATTTTTAAGATGTTTACTTGAAATTTGGGGTATTTAGGATTATTTTTACTAGTTTTAATTTTGTAGTGAAAAAATACCTTATACAGTAAATTGTACAACTTTTAGGAAAAACTCCTGTAGCATGCAACTGCTAGATCTGCTTTCCTATCTGTAGCAATCAAGCACTTAGCTGAAGCAAAAGCATAAAGGTAAAAAATAAAAAGATTTTGCTGTAAATTATATTGTTTTTCCATCTCTTTGCTTATTTGCTTGCCTCAAAATTAATGTGCATAATGTGTAGAACACTTTGACACCTGTAAGAATGTAACATTAGCTCGCACATATGGCTTTCTTTGAAGTCCATTATAGATGAAAATTGTTTATTGCTTGAAAATGTATTCATGAAAATACTTTCTTATTCAATATATTCCTAACATGAGAGCATGCCTGTAGACATTAATAGTATTTGTCATGAATCACTGCTTTTTTTTTAAACAGCTGTTCAACATCTGTAAGAGCTCAGAGAGGGTAGGTTCACACAACCCTGAAAATAAGATACAATGCCTTTTATTATTAGGAAACAGCCTCATGGTGTATAGGGCCTTTTATACTCACAGATAAAATGTTTATGCGTAAACCCTTTAACAAATTTTTCATGCTCAAAAAAACCAAAAAACTGTTTCATCCTTTTTTTTCCGTGACAAAGACCTATTTAAGTAAAACACTTTGATGTCAAAATGTATATAGCCCTGCTGATTTTTCCCCTCCTTTTTACTATACACGGGATCCCCCAAAAACCCCTTATTAATTTTCTGTGGGGTCCTGTTATAAAACCCCCCTAAAGGGGTGTCCGTGGAACCCAAACCCCTTAAAAATCTTGTCTTGTTTTTTAAAGGGGTTGGAAGGGGTTTGACTTTAACTCCTTTAAGGCCCCACCCAGTTTTGGCCCTTCCTGCACACCCCTTTTTAAAAATTCTAAAAACTGAGTCATTTAATTTGAGAATAACTTTTTGACATTTTCCCCTATCCCATGGTTTTTTAAAGATTTTTTTTCCGTGTCACATTGTGCTTTAAATTAGTTTAAAAATTTTATCCATACAAGCCTTGTTTTTTTGTGAAAAATACAAAATTTCTGAAAAATTTTAAAAACTTTTGATTTTGAAAGTTTCAAAATTTTTTTTTGGGGTTCAAGAAAGATAATTAAATTTACCACAAAATAGTTAGAAAATTTTGGGGCTTAGGGAAAATTTTTTAGTAATTTTTTCAAATTTTTAAAGGAAAAATTTGCAAATTTTCTTTTTTTTTTTGGGGGCCCCTTTCCAAAATTTGATGTGGCTTTTGGGGCCTGCCCTGTTTGATACCCACCCATAAAAAGACCCCATTTTAAGAAAAATACACCCCTTAAAGTATTTACAAAGTGTTTAGAAAAATTTTTTAACCTTTTTGGTTTTTTGAATTTAAAGCAAAGTGGAATAAATTTCAAAAATTTCCCTATTTTTTCGATTTTCAGTATTTATCCATTATTCTCTGGAAAAACGGTAAAAAATTTTACTAGATTTTTTGCAAAGTAATATTATTTCACCCGGGGCTGACGTTTTTTTTGAAAAAACCCCATATGTGGCCCAGTGGGGTTAATTTTTGGTCCCCATAACCCCAGAAAAGGAGGCGCACCTATGGTTCTTGGGGGGCCATTTTCAATGGGAATTTTTTTTTAGGGGGCCTTTTTAGGTTTTGAGGAGGCCCTAAAGGGGCTAAAAAATTAATTTAAAAACCTAAAAAAACCCCCTATTTGGGAAAATACCAACCCCTTTAAAGGATATATTCAGGTGTGTATTGAGGGATTTCGACTCCCCAAAAGGGGGATTTAAAAAACATTTTTTTTTTTAGGGATTAGGGGGTGTGAAAATTAAAAAATTTTTTTTTTTTCTAATCTGAAAAATTTTGCTTAAAATGTTTCATATTTTTAAAAGGGAAACCGGAAAAAGAACCCAAAAATTTGTTAAACAATTTCTTTCCCCGTTCGGCCCAAAACCCCCACATGTGGGGGGAAAAGCTGTTTTTGGGGAATGGCAGGGCGAAAGGGAAGGGGAAAGCTATTTTGGGTTTTTTGGGAAAGCAGATTTTTGCTGGGGCCCTGTCCTTTTTCAAAGCCCCCCAAAAATACCAAAAACAGGTTTTTAAACCTTCCCGAAAAATCATCCCAAATTTTTGAATCAAACCCTTCAGGGGTCTCATTTAGGGGTGTAAATTTGGGGATTTTGGGGGCACTGGTGTTCCCCCCCTTTTTTTTTAGCATTGGGCCCTGAAAAAGGGGGGCGGGGGGGGAAAAAGCAGTTTTCCCCCATTTTTTTTGGGCCCTTTTAAATTTTAAAACTTCGCCGTTGCAGTGTAAATGATGTGAAACCAAAATTTCTATGGGGGGGCCCGGGACAAATTGCAATGGTATAAAATTTTTAAAACGTTTTTTATGTTTTTTTAAATTTTACACAAAGAAATAAAGGGCTATAAAAAAAAATTTCCCTTTTTTTGTTGTCCCATTTTGAAAGTCATAAACCCTTTTTTTTTTTCGTGTGCAGAGTGTTAGGGGCCATGTTTTTTTGCGGGGGGGGAATTTGATGCTTTTTATTGGTACCATGATGGGGTGCATACAAAAACTTGTTTAAATTTTTATTAAGGTTTTTGGGGAGGCTTTTGAAAAAAATACAGCAATCCTGGGAGTGTTTTTTATTTTTATTTTTTTTAGCGGTCCTGTCGTTTGATATGACATGCACTTTTTCCTCGATACGGTGACCAGCAATACCCCAAATTTGGGATTTTTTTTTTTTTTTTTTTCTGCTTTTATACAAAAAAAAAACACTTTTATTCAAACAGGAAAAAAACATTTTTTTCATCTCCATAGTCCCAGAGCCATAACTTTTTTTTTTTTCGTGTATGGACTATATAAAAACTTTTTTTTGCGGGATGAGTTGACATTTTTATTTTGGGATCATTTTTTTGGGGGGCAAAATTTTGATCAGGTTTTTTAAAACCGTTTTTTTTGGGAAAGGGAGGGTGAAGAAAAAGCAGGCAATCCCCAGTAGTGTTTTTTTAATTTTTATTTTTTAAAAGCGCTCACTGTGCAGTATCCCGGGAAAAAGTTAGCTTTACTCTGTGGGTCCCAAACGAAATTTTGGCGAAACCCAATTTATATAGTTTTTTTTTTTGTTGAAGCCTTTAAAAAAAAAAAAAAATGTTTTTTTGTGTGTAAAAGAATTTTTTGCATCCCCTGTCTTCTGGAGAACCTAATTTTTTTCTTTTTTTCCCTATACAGAGCTGGTTAGGACTTTTTTTTTTTGGGATTTAACTGACCCCTTTTTAAAATTTGGGAACAAAAGTTGGGGATTTTAGAGGGGTTTTTTATCACTTTTTTTTCCATTTTATGTGCTGCGGGGGTGAAAAAAAAATCTTTAAATTTTGTTGATTGTTTTTTTTGTTTTTATTTTTACGGCGTTCGCCGGGAAGGGTAAATTAACATGGGCCGATTTATGGGGCAAGGGCGTTACGCACGCCCGGGATACCAAAATAAAGGGGGTTTTTTTTTTTTTTGATTTTTTTTTGGGGGGGGAAATTTGCGTTTGTAAAGGGAAAAAAAGGGGGGTGTACCGGGTTTTTTATTTTATTTTTCGTGTTTTTGTTTTTACCCCCTTTTTTTTTACTTTTTTTTTTTTTCTTTTTTTTTTTCTTTTTCACATTTTTTTTTTTTACTTTTCCCCCAGGGGGTTTTAATGAGAGATCTTTTGATCTCTCATTCAATAGGAAAACAATGCACAGCTTGTTGCTGTGCAGTGGTTTTTTATGAAAATGTCAGTCCCCCGGGTGGGGGGCCATCCCACAGGGCACCCCCGGCCCCGGGGATCGTGCTTTACAGACAACCCGCAAGGATTCTGTTCCCCCCTGGGCCCGTCTTGGGCAGAAAGGGGGAACCCACGGATTGAGCGATCCGTGCAAGCTGCTGCCCCGGCAAAGAAACCCCGGAGGAGGATTCCTCCTGCGTCTTTTTTGTTATTGCGACCCCGATGGGGCCGTTTAAATTTAAAGGGGGTTTAAACCCCCCCCCCTCCCCGGAGTGAAACAAAAGGGGGGGGGGGGCCGGGGGCCCACGCTGGGGAAAAGGCGGGTGGGTAATTTATAGTGACACCCCGCGACCCATGTGCGGAAATCTGCTTTTGAGTTTGCGTTATCCCCGGACCCTTTGCATACGTCCAGGTGCGTGAACCCCCCACACCACCTGGACGTATGCATACGTCCAAGGTCGTGAAGGGGTTAATTTCCTAGCACATCCCACGCATCCTACAAATTGCTCAGCTGAATTAAAATCTGGAAATTTTGGGGACCAAGTCAACACTGTGAACTGTGTCATGTTCCTTAAAGCATTCCTGGAAAATTTCTGGTTATGAGGGGCATTATCCTTCTGAAAGAGGACACTGCAATTAAGGAATACTATTGCCTGGAAAGGGTATATTTGATCTTTATAATGTGTAGGTTGGTTGAACAATGTGTAATATCCAAATGAATCAATGTATGTTTGTAATGTTTTAGAGAGTTTTACAGTGATGCATATCCTTTGAATTAGCCAACAATGTGTATTTGGTAGGGGTCATATTCAAAAATACCTTCACCAATCAGTGGAGTGACACAGCCTCATGGCTTGCATGGCTTGCAACATAAATATCTGCTATTGTAACAAATGATTAGAAATGACCAAATTTGAACATCCGGTAATTAGTGTTGATCAAACCATTCGAGAAAAGTTAAGTTTGAGTAAATGTTCACGTTAGATATCGCATTCGACACGCTATTTTAATAGTTTTCATGTTAAAAAATTGGCATCACTGTGGCAGTTGTAAGGTGCATTAAATCAGTGTAAAGTGTACCTGAAAGTACGATCCTCTCAAAAATGTGGCGTCAGGTATAACTTGCAGAGTAAACATAATGCGCCTAAAAAGGCACATTGTGCAAATCGCGACACATAGCATATCGTTGATAGTTTATGTAATGCTCCTATCTAGGCGCATTACGCAACAGAGGCGCATACCATATCATTAATAGTTTATGTAATGCGCCTCGATTGGCGCGTTGTGTTATGGAGGCACACAGCGTATAATTTTTAGGCGCATTATATGTGTCAGCTTTAAAATGCCCCTATTTTTGGTGTATGTTATGGATGAAATTTTAAGTTTTCCTACCTGTAAGATATAGAAATTAAACCCCGGATCTTCTCCCCATGATTTTAAATGGGGTTCGAGTTTGAGTTAAAGTTCGACTTAAACTTTAAAACCGAAATCTCAAAGTTCAACATTCGACTCGAACTCAGACATTTTACTGTTCACTCATCACTACTGGTGATATGTAGCAAAAAAAATATTAAAAGGTCACTCACCACCTATCAATCAGGAGTTTGTTTATTAAAGGTCAACCAATAGTACTGTGTTATGAATAAATGACGCCAATGATTTTCCTAGTTGTAATATGAAGAAATGTGTGTCACCAGCCTCTGGGGACCTCTAAAAAATTGTGTTTTGAAAAAAATAAAGGGGAAAAGGGGAATTGAATCTACATGATGTCAGCTGTCAATTTTCCGGGCTAAACAGGAATTTGGAAACTGGAAAAAGGTGAATCTTTGGCCAAAACAACATAATTCTATAATCAAAGGATATAAGTATTATAGAGTTTCCCACTTTTTGCCCCCCAGAAAACAGCCTCCCTATAGGGGCTAGGGAAAAATGCACAATAGTGTATTATTTTCGGAGTTAGTTAAAAAAAGTCAATAGTTTTAAAAACGGGGAAAAGTTTGGGTCGATCGATATTAAAAAAGGGGTTTATTTCAAATTCATTCCAAAAATATTTACTTGAAAACTTTAAAAACCAGTACATTGCTTTATCATTTTTGGACTGAATATGAGTATTCAGCATCAGCTTTTAGAATTCTGTTGCTTGCCCACTGCAGCAAATTACAATTTATCTATAACTCATCACATATTTGACCTAGTAGCTTAATAGTGTGACTTTATTTCGCTCCCAAGTCCACTTTTTGGATACAGTTTATGCAAAGTTTTAGGCAAGTGTGAAAAATATGCTGAAAAGTAAGAATGCTTTTAAAAATAGAAAAGTTAATTTATTTTTATCAATTAACAAAATGTAAAGTGAATGAAAAAAAAAAAAAAATTAAATCAAATCAATAGTTGGTGTCACCACCCATAGGATCTGAAAAGGTGTACAGCCCACAAAGCTTGATCTTAGCAACCATCGGCTGTTAGGGTCGGAAAGGCAAAAGGTTTAAAATAGTCCCATTCAAGAAAATCTGGGGTTATTTTCCCCAAAGGGTTTTTTTGGGAACAACCGCCATCCCAAAATTTCCCTTAAAAACTTGCAAAAAGTGTATCTAGAAGAATAGGGGCAATTGTTGGGTGGAGGGTGGTCAAACAAAATACTGATTTAATTTTCATTGCTATTTTGATAATTCAGTTTGAATTTTTTTAATTGATAAAAAGTAAACTTTAACATTGCTTTTTTTAAAAAGCATTCTTACTTTTGCAGCATTTTTTCCATCCCGCCAAAACATGAAAAAAACGAAAATGTACACATCAATAACCAAGTAAAAAAAATATAGAAAACTAGACACAGACAACATCAATAGTGCACAAAAACACAAAACAAGTATGTTGGGTTGTAAGACAAAAACAGAGCAAAGTTTGATAGGTTTTAAAAATACTTTTTGGGGAAGATGACTTTGTAAACAACAAAATCTAAACATATTTTTTAATTGAAAAAGGTAATTTTTGCTTTGTCCTTAATGTACCCAAAACACAATTTTTTTGAATATTGTTTGGCAAAACTAAAAAAACCTAGGAAAAATCAAAAGTTTTTACACTTAAAAATTGTTTTTCATAAATAGTGCTATTCTTTAAGATGCATATATTAGGTTTATAGGTCATGTTAATATGAACGTATGGTATCTTGAAGCATCTATAGTTAAATTTGGCATCAAGTATTTCAGGAAATGGCTAAAGTCTAAATAAAAAATGATTATCATATTCATGAGCTAATTTGCATGTTGCTATAGTTAAAATGTTTGCTTTCATTTGCCCCAAACAGTGTGGACTTGGCATGTTGGTTTGATAAATGGTTTTTATTGTGTCAAAAAAATATGTGATTGGGTGTTAATAAAAATTTTAGTCACGATTCCCGGCCCAGGTGCTCATTGTATGCCTTTAACCCTGGAGGGTGTTCTGTGTAGCCTGCATTCCGGTGGAGCCTCGCAATAGGCCAACTGAAAAGCCAGTTCGGGCTTATGGGGCCACCTGAGATTTTCCTGATATGCTGGTTTCCTCTCTGTAGTTCTCCTGTGTTTCTCCTTGATACTAGCCTTGATCTGTTTTGTTCCTGCATTCACTCTGGCCACCTGGACTTCTGTTTTGTTCCCTGGACTTCTGTTCTACCTGGTTAGTTTATCTTTTGTTTTGTTTTTGTGGGACTTCCTGGATTCTCTGTTTTTTTTCCCCCATATTCCCAAGGATCCACCTTTTGTTAACTACATTTTTCTTGTTTGCTGTTGTATGTTTTTTTTGCTTTAATAAAGTCCTTTTGCTTGTACACAATCTGACATAATCTCAGGCCCTATATAATGGATCCACGGGATGTAAGGCCTAACATGAATCTGGCTGCGGACCTATTTAACCTGGCTGAGAGTCTCATAGTGACTGCTGAGGCATTTAGGATCGCTGACTCCAAAATTTTTTCTGCCTTTCTGGGATCCAGTGCCTCGTCTGGCGACGATCCTGTGCCCACTGCCACATCCGCCTGCCGAGTCTCCAGTGTCATGGCTGCCAATGATCCGGATTTTACAGGGCATGTTGAAGATTGGAGGCCCCTATAAAAGGGGGTATGTCACAATCGCCCGGCGGGTGTCATTGTTGCTTTAATCCCGGAGGTTGTTTTTGTGTATGCCGTGATTGCGCAGGCAAATTTTTTAATCGGTCTCTGGCACCCTCCCCGGTGGAGTCCTTACAATCAGGCCCAACTATAAAAACCCCGTCCCCGTTTAGGGCTGCCTGGAGTCCTGACATGCTTATTTCCTGCCTTTATTTCTCCTGAGTTTCTCCTTGGCACTCACCTGGATCTGCTTAGTTCCTGCATGTACTCTCCCTGGACTTCTGTTCTTCCTGGTTTAAGTTTTGGGGACTTCCTGGACTCTGTATTCCCCCATATACCCAAGGACCACCCTTTTTGGGATTATACTCTGTTTAGGCATGGCTTTTGATTCCCACAGTAGGTCTAAAGGGCACTTTTGGTTAAACATAAAAAAGAGGTCAGATTAAAAAAGCGATTTGAGCCCGGAAATGTCGTTGAACCATATCTTCACATGTAGAAACAGAAAAAAACCCTAACCCTGTCATATGGTTAGTGTAAAAAGTTAGGGTTTGGGAAATTCTAAACCTACATCCAAACTAGTGTTTAACCCAAAAGACTTATTTCAGCAACACTATTTATTGTAATAGCTGTATAAAACTGTCTAACAATGGATTCAAAAAGACTGTCTCAGAATGTAAACCAACTTCTTTAAGTACACTGCCCAGCAAAAAATGAATCAGTAGAAATATGCCAAAACCCCTAGTAATGAGCTCTTATCACTGGGGAGACGAAGTCAAAATATACATTAGTATTGCAAAATGCCCCTAAATATATGGCTGACATTAAGACATACATAGTCTTAGTGGTTCTAGTCAAGAGAAAGACAGCACCATTTCATGGCTCACGTATGCTTAAAAGGACATATACACGGGGGTTACAGTCATGAGACAACATCTTAGATATAGAGTATTTTGGAATTGAAGACATTTTTTTTCAAGCTACATACTTGATACAATCATCTATAGGGATGGTTGAATCGATTCTTTTTGATTCACTTTCTGCAGTATTACTAGAGATTCAAATTTTTTCTTTCCTTATTATCTAATTTAATGTGAATTAGTAGAGTTTGGTTTTCAGGCTACAGACAGAGACAGCGTAATCAGGAAACATCCTGCACCAGATCATCTGCGTATTAGTAAATTTAGGGTACACAAACATGTTAGTACTGTTAATCCAAGAGAGCTGTTCAAAAAGAATGGAAGAATTCTAGGTAGAACATAGAGTAGAATATTTCTATATTAAGTAAGGGTATGATATTGTATTGTACTATATTAAAAAAATACAGTTTTTTTGTATTGGACTCATTTAATGTGTCGCTGACATCCTTCTTCATATGAACATTTCCACGTCAATCCATTTTGCCGTCTGTAGTTTGTAACTGACTATAATTATATTATTTAATATTTAGCGGTGATGTCTGCAGTCATGAAAATGTTCACCTCAGGCTATAGTATGCTATGGAATAATAATGATGTAGAATCACTTTAAAATAGATGCCACAATTTAGTAGTTGGAATTTCTCTGACTCCTGGCAGTACATATAGTGTAATAACATAAGGTGCAATAACCTTGGAGATTCTATAAAGGTGATCACAAATGCTAAACGTTATAATTTAATCAAATAAAATAAGTAAACAACAAGATAGTGATGCATAAAAAATAATTGAAGGACGTTGTTTGTGGAAAGTGGTTATGGTTTACAGTAGCTCTTAACATATACTGCTAGCTTACTAACTAACCCCTTAGTGACAAGTCTGTCTTAATCCTTAATGACCAGTCAATTATTTTATGTTTTTGATTGGCACATTACAAAATTTTTCCCATTGACATAAACATGTTAGGACTTATTTTTGCAGGATGAGTTTTATTTTAACCATTTGGACGTACATATAACTTGATTAACTTTTCTTAACTGGAGGAATAATAAAAAGTAATTCTGCCATTGCTGTACAATCACAGCAATACAAACTATTTGTTACTTTTTTCCCTCTCCTTTGCTTTGCAATGTTTGTAGTTGGTTCATTTTTTTCTGCTCCTTTGAATACTATTCACTATGTTCAATAAATAGCATATTAAATTTATAGTTTGTGGCATTACAGAGGTAGAGGTGATATACATATACATTAATTATACATGTGCGTTTATTTTAACCATAAATGGTAAAATTCGGAAACTGACAGGCATCCTAGTAGGCATACACTGAAGCCAGGCCCCCAACTGTTTTAGAAATTCACTGGCAGCTTATGATTGCATCCGATGGGCGTACAGATGGGGCCCCCAACTCTGAAGCCACTTAAATGCTATAGTCACTAATGACCACAACATCTACAGTAAGGGTTAATCATATGGGATTGGAGTGTTCTCCATTTGAGTAGAAGTCCAGCTATTATTAGACCATTGACCTGCTGCTCCATACAACACAGAACACCTATCTTGGCTTATTCTGATCGCAACATAAAAAAGCTACTGCACCAAGGGGTTTAAACAAATGTATAACAATATTTTCTGTTCAGCATTGACTGTATTTAGTTAAAGTTTTTAACTTCATAGATTAAAAAGTGAAACCTTAAAAAATATATATTTTTACATTATGGTTAATTATCACATATTTTTCATTCACCTGTATAATCATATTATAAGACTGCATGGTGTTTCAAAATGCTGAGGTCCTGGATTTGAAAATGAAAGACAACATCTACATGGAGTTTATATGTTCTCCTTGTGTTTCGCGTTCTATTCATACTCCAAAAACTTAGGGAGACATGTATGAACCTAGGTGCATTGAAGTGCATTTTCGCATCTATTTTTCAGTTTATAATGCTCCTGAAAGTATGAAAGTGGTTTTTTGTGCATTCATTAATGGTGTATAAAGTTCATTGCACCTCGTCTGTGTGTTTGGCACATTATGGAACTTAGGCACATAAGTAATGCCTAACATGTATAAAGGCTACAAATATGCTGGAAATAAAAGAAAAGTCATTAGAACAGCTTGTCAGTGAATAGAAACTATGGCGTTGATCTTGCTTGATGGACCGCAGGTCCCAGCCAGACCTTTGATGTGCTGGCTCTTGCCGTATGTAAAATAAAGGGTGAGAACAGCAAAAATAAATTTCAAATTTAATGTAGTAAAAATTAAAAATGTAAAAATCTAAACAGCAACATCAGTGGGTTATTTAATTTAAAATTAGTTTTATATTCTATTAATTTTAAATACATTTTATAGGAGATATTTTTATATTTTTGGGATATTATATAGTTTTATATTATTATATAACTTTTTTATTAAATACAAATTATTACATTTTATACAGTTTGATTATTATCATAAATTACTTTTTATTATTGTACTGGTCTAAGTTGAGAAATAAGGGACATTCTTTGCCTTAATGGCAAATCTAGCTCCACTTCGACTCCTCAGGCTCTGGCAGACCACATTGAAATAGGTTTGCCTGTCGGAGCAGTAATGAGCCTAGTTTTGCAGAAACGCCCCCTCATGTTAGGCGCATTAAAAAGTGTTGAGTCTTGCCAACAATGCACCTAACACATTAGTCTGGTGCATTAAACATCGTAGCCAGCTCATTTTGGCTTTTTTTACACCAAAAAAGGGTGAAAAACCGGATCATACATGTCTCCCTTACTGTTAGGAATTTGAAATGAGCGCCCCACTGGAAATTGATTATCTCTATACATTGCTGCAGAATATATTGGTGCTACATAAATGAATAAAAAATAAGCAAAACTAGCCAGTTCTCTGAAAAAAAAATTTCTATTATATTATGAATTCTTCCATTTTGTTAAAAAGATAGATACTATTAATATCTGTTTAAAAAATCTCTTTACATTTGGATCTTCTAGAGAATTCCACCAATCCATTGTACCTGCTTGGTGGCTGGGAGAATTTTTCCATACTACTCAGGATTTGCCTTCCAAAAGCATATATAACAGAGACTAGCCAAACACAATAAAGTTGTCCCTTACTATTCATGTTGCTGGGATTAGCAAATGATCTTATATGTTAGAAGGCAACCTTACAGTCATTTTATGTCTGACCTCAGGGAGATATAGGGATAGTGAATATTGGATGTAAATCAATGCAGTGTGTACTTAAAAAGCTGGTGCCTTCACTCTCTGAAGCATGGAGGTCTGAACAGTCCCCAAAAGAGAGGTAACAATAGTGTAGGACCCACCTGTATTGAAGTCCCGTTGGAGTTTCGGAGGTGAGCTTAAGCAGTTTTGATCAAAAATGTGAACTAAGAACCTCAAAAATGTTTCATGTATCCTAGTTAGCAGAAATGCTTTTTCAAAAATTCCTATGTCCCCTTTGATAGTTTCTTTAGTTGATAGTGTGCTACTGAATTTGGAATGTGTATGTATATTGCTGCCACACCAGTGTGCACCTATGCTAATTTTTTTCAGAAAGGTTTTTTGGATGTGCAAAACCATATATTGTTTCTAACCAACAGCTATTTCATTTATAAGGCTGAATTTATGTACAATAAGACCATGAAAAGATATTATATGACACGCACCCCAACATTCCATGGACAGTGATTATAAATAGATGCATCCTTCCACAAGTAGACCAAGGGAGGAGGGAATGACCTTCCTACAGGGTACTTAGGATATAAAGAAAAGAGATTTTGGGTGACATGTATGAATGGGGCTGCACCAGTTTTCTGGTGTACTTTCAGCCAAAAAGGATGTATGAACAGATGCACTCCAAACATGGGAGCAATAAGTCCCTTTGTAATGCGCCAAAGACACATTTTAATGTGCCAAAGATTTGGGGGCATTCTGGGTGCATCGCACCACATTCCTAGGATTAGACACATTTATGATTCTTTGACGCCAAACCTAGGCGTAGAACAGTTAGAACAGCCAAACCAAGCTAAAGGTGGTCTGCCTGAGCCAGACTTGTCCTATTGGCACTACAATCCATTTCCATTCCATGTATGAACTGCAGAAGAACAAGTTTATACATTCTAGTGCATTCTACGCTGCCTTAAAGCTATTTAGAACTGGCCTGTCAGTGCCAATGTTCATTCATGTTGCCCTATGAGATTATGATCCACATGATTTTTCTAAGGAACTTGGAATATGGAAAAAGTGAAAGTGATCCTCAGGTAGACTAATGGGGGAGGGTATACTCTTTCTACAGGGCAGTAAGCATAGGGCTTCTCTGTTCTCTAATTGTCTCTGTTCTATAAACAGTGCTATATTCTAATAGGACATATTGTAACTAAAAAGAAAGCTCTGTTTTTCAAGCAACCTAAGTCCACCATCATTTATCCTATGCTACTAAATTGTTTATCATTTATTCTGAAAGTAATAGCTCTTTTATGTGTTCTTGTGTTATTTTGTGACATTATTATTAATGGGCCCAACTGCACTCCTTGCGTCTTGTTGGCTGAATTGCAAAATGTGCCATTGTTGCCAAACATTTAGCGCTTTTGTTCTTTCTGGTCTAAGATGTCAACATGTCTGACTTGCTGCACCTTGAGTAATAGCATGATATAACCCCATTTGACATTATCTGTTTTTAAGTTCATCACCTGTCAATGCACATTTCACTGACTTTTCAAGCAATTCTTTGCAGGTCAGATATATCCAACCACATACGTGACATCTTGCTCAGATAATGACATTTGTAAACATTTTATTTTTCAACAAAGCCATAATTCTATTTTTCCGTGGTTTCTTGAATACAAATGAATTGTCTGAGAACCTTTGTGTTCTCTCTGGATGTAAGAGGATTTATGTAATTATTTAAGTATATTTATGAGATTCATTACAACCTTTTAAAAGTCTTTCAACACTAAACTTATACTACTGTACCATTCATGGCTCTGTTTTGAATCTCGAACATAGAAAGAGACGATTGATCTCAAACGGTCTCTAAACACCATTTTCCCTTCTTGCATTTGCCCATTAGAAGCAACAGAGATCAACCTGTCCCCTGCTGCTATGCTGCATAGTTTGAAAACCTTAATCAAAGAAAGTGTGGAAATGATCAAAGTAGAAGAGTTTGATTTCTACATTCAATGTTTGACATAGCTGTGAACTGCAGAAGAACAAGGGGTTTCTATGAAGACTATAAAGGGTAACGTAAAAAATGTCTGTTGCTTTAATATGCCCATCTTGAGCTATAAAGACTAGAGATAAAACAAACAGTCTAATAAATGCCATTGAAAGAAACAATGCCCACATCTGGAAAACCGCTCTACTCTATTTGCCATATACAGTATAGCACCATTATATTGAGAGGAGCGGTACACAGAATGTGTCGAATAAATCCAGTCCAGTGATCAAATTTTTTTAACTCACACACTGAAGCTGGTCATACAGCTAGCAGTATCGGCAGGATTAACCAATCATTTTTTGGATGGTGGTCTCACAACATTACCCTGTCAGATGTTGCTGGAGAAAAGAAAAATTTTAACTGCCCGGTCCTTTTGTTCTCAGAAACCTATCCTGCTGGCCCTGGCAGTGTTTTTCCCCTTTCCCCATTCATATGATATATGTGCATATGTATGAGGGGATCAGAAAAGATATTTGTTGGATAAATGAGCCTTTGACTGACAGCTAAAATAAGTGGCCAGCTTCAGATCTCACATGTCCACTGAAACCAGTCTATTGGTAGGCTCATAATCTAATTTATTTATCTCACACACACTTAAGCTGGCCATACAGCTAATGACATTGGTAGAACTATCTAGGGCCACATGTATGAAAACTGTCTAGGTCTAAAATTCACTTTGCTTCCCATAGCAACCAATCAGAGCACCCCTTTTCTTTTTTCAGAGCACTATATAAAATGAAAGGGGAACTTTGATTGGTTGCTATGGGAAGCAAAGAACGTCTTAGATCTAGACAGTTTTCATACATGTGGCCCCTAGTGTGCATGTTGGCCTCCCAACTCCACCTTGACAGATGATTACCAAGAGTAGAAGTTTTTTTTTTACTGTCAATCCTTTTGCTCTCAGAAACATTTTACTACTTTTTCCCATTCCCCATTCAGAACACACGGCAAATGTGAATCAGGAGAGATATTTGTCACCTTAACGAGAGTTTGGCCAACAGCTAATATAAATGGCCAGGTTTAGAACTAATGTACATGACAGAAGCCTATGCACATAGCATGTAAAGCTGTTGGGTGAGTCTCTCAGGCTCCATGCTAATCTAGTTCTCACAACATGGTACCTGCATAATAGGACACCAGATGAACCATGCTCTATTTCTTTTTCTGTGGTATTAAAATTAGATTTATTTAAAGATAAACAATACCCCCAATTACTACTGTGGATGCTATATTGTGGCTCCATTTCCATTTAATTTTAGAACAAGTGTGGATGGAAACCGTAAGAAAAGCTATACAATAATACAAAATATGGGATTGTGGAAACTGTGTTACAACAAAGCTATGATAGTGGCCACTGAGCCACTATGATTATAAACAGCATATGCAGATCTCATATATAGTATACCCTATGAAATAGTCACAAATAAAATTATTCCACATAATTATTTGTCACAATTTATCAATGGTGAGTTGTATATCTGACAACAAATACCTGATAGAAAAATACATATTACAAACCATATGAGCTAAAGTCAATTCTCTTATAATATTCTAAGAATTATAATAAAATACTAATTTCCTTGCCAATAGATTAATTTGTGATCATAAGGTTTAACAGAAAGTCCATATATATTCATTTGTGCTCATATACTGTACAATAGCATTTGTAAGGGTTATATGAAAGTTCAAGAACAACACCACATGTTTCTGATAAACCACTGGTCTCTTACACCCTAAAAACAACACACTTGTGGCATCTGTCAGTGGTATTTGTCTGGAAAATGTGTGCAGGTGGGTAAGCAACTGGCTAAGTGATAGAAAACAAAGGGTAGTAATTAACGGACTGGATCCCTGTTACTAGTGGGGTACCACAGGGCTCAGTATTGTGCCCTATCCTCTTTAATATTTTCATTAATGATCTTACACATGGATTGCACAGTAGAATATCAATCTTTGCAGATGATACTAAGCTCTGTAAAGTAATCAACACAATAGAGGATAATATGTTATTACAAAGGCATCTGGATAAGTTGGAGGCCTGGGCAGAGAAATGGCAGATGAGGTTTAATACAGATAAATGCAAGGTCATGCACATTGGGAGGAAAAATCCACTTCATGATTACATGTTAAACGGAAAAACGCTGGGTAAAAGTGACATGGAGAAGGACTTGGGAATCCGTAGCAGCCAGTGTCAGGCAGCAGCTGCCAAGGCAAATAGGATCATGGGGTGTATTAAAAGGGGCATTAGTGCACATGATGTGAATAATATTCTTCCACTATACAAGTCACTGGTCAGAACACACATGGAATATTGTGTACAGTTTTGGGCACCAGTGCACAGGAAAGACATTGTAGAGCTTGAACAGGTACAAAGGCGGCAACAATATAATAAAAGATCTGGTGGACTGCATACCAGAAGATTAGTCAAGATTAGGGTTATTTAGTTTAGAGAAAAAAACGGCTTCAGGGGGACATAATAAATATGTTTAAATACATCAAAGGTCAATATAGAGATCTCTCTCAAGATTTATTTATACCCAGGACTGTATCCAGAACAAAGGGGCATCCTCTGTCTTGATGAAAGAAAGTTTCTACATAAACATAGATGGGATTCTTTACTGTAAGAGCAGTGAGACTGTGGAATTCTCTGTCTTAGGAAATTGTCATGGTAAATTCACTAACAGAGTTCATAAAGGGTTTGGATGCATTTTTGGAGTATAATAATATAACAAGTAGAGATGGGCGAATCGATTCTAACGAAGCGTGTTTTTAATTGATAAAATGGCTGTGAGCACATGGCGTTACATGGGGCAAAGAACTCTGGGAGGAAGAAGGGCATAGCCTGCATGACATGTGCAGAGATGAAGCCAATCAGAGACCGGCGGGATTCTGTGACGTCACCGCAATCTATAAGTCCGGGCGCGACGCTGGGAGCTCACACTCCTCTCACTGTACTGATCAGGGAAGGTGCTGCCGCGGTTGATTGTTACTGAAAAACTGATTTTTATACAGCGATTTTTTGGGGGTGTCTCAGCTTGTCTCAGAGACTGCTTCTCTTAATGTTCTATTTTAGATTTTGTGGGGTATTGGATCTGAAGTCCTGTGTGCGTCCATTTGAGCTGCATAACATTTAATGCTATTGTTCACAGCACATGAATATCCAAGGGGGATCTAAGCCTGTTCCTGTTGTTTTCATTTAAAAACAGCGTTTTTACAATAAAAAATACCACTTCTTTTTGGCTGCTCAATTTCTTTTGCGCAATTTACATCCAGGGGTTAATTAAGCATTGTTTTGCTGCTGTGGTGACTCAAAAAACCGTCTTTTTCACCGCTAAGAAATAATTTTTTCCTGTAGCTAATTCACAAGCGAAGGTTAATTACAATTTTTTCTATTTTTTGTGTAGCGTAAAAAACACGCAATTGTAACACGCTACAAAGCTAGTAGTTTGTGGTTGCTCAGTTATTTTGCGCAATTTACATCCAGGGGTTAATTAAGCGTTGTTTTGCTGCTGTGGTGACTAAGAAACCGTCTTTTTCACAGCCAAAAAATACATTTTTTCTGTAGAATAATTCACAAGATAAGGTTAATTAAATTTTTTTTCTTTTGTTGTGTAGCGTAAAAAACAACAAAATTGTAACACGCTCCCAAAGCTCCGTAGTTTGTGGTTGCTCTATTTTTTTGGCGCAATTTACATCCAGGGGTTAATTAAGTGTTGTTTTTCTGTTTGTGGTGACAAAAAAACCCCGTCTTTTTCACCGCCAAAAAATACATTTTTCCTGTAGCCTAATTCACAAGCAAAGGGTTAAAATTACAATTTTTTCTCTTGTTGTGTAGCGTAAAAAACACTCCATTGTAACACGCTACAAAGCTCGTAGTTTGTGGTTGCTTAATTGTTTGGCGCAATTTACATCCAGGGGTTAATTAAGTGTTGTTTTTCTGCTGTGGTGACAAAAATAAACCGTCTTTTTCACCGTCTTTTTCACCAAAAAATACATTTATCCTGTAGAATAATTCACAAGCGAAGGTTAATTACAATTTTTTCTCTTGTTGTGTAGCGTAAAAAACACGCCATTGTAACACGCTACAAAGCGCGGAGTTTGTGGGTGGTAAATTGTTTGGTGCAATTTACATCCAGGGGTTAATTAAGCGTTGTTTTTTTGCTGTGGTGATTAAAATACACCGTCTTTCACGCAAAAAAATACATTTTTCCTGCAGCCTAATTCACAAGCGAAGGTTAATTACAATTTTTTCTCTTGTTGTGTAGCATAGAAAACACGCCATTGTAACACGCTACAAAGCTCGTAGTTTGTGGTTGCTCAATTGTTTGGCGCAATTTACATCCAGGTGTTAATTAAGCGTTGTTTTTCTGCTGTGGTGACTAAAATAAACCGTCTTTTTGACTGCCAAAAAATACATTTTTCCTGTAGCATAATTCACAAGCGAAGGTTATTTACAATTTTTTCTCTTGTTGTGTAGCGTAGAAAACACGCCATTGTAACACGCTACAAAGCTCGTAGTTTGTGGTTTGCTCAATTGTTTGGGCAATTTACATCCAAGTGTTAACTAAGTATTTTTCTGCAG
The DNA here is from genome assembly GCA_025379985.1 of Phyllomedusa bahiana. NCBI lineage: Eukaryota > Metazoa > Chordata > Amphibia > Anura > Hylidae > Phyllomedusa > Phyllomedusa bahiana. The sequence goes on from JAODAL010008108.1 coordinate 47,751, forward strand.
TTGTACTCAGTAAAAGAAACTTTCTTTTTCACCGCAACAGAAGAAATTCTGTAGCATAATTCATATCCGAAGGTTAATTAAGCCTGTTTGTGCTTTTACATTCAGTAAAATGCATAGAGTTTTTAAACGGCACATACAAGTCAATTTTTCCTGGCCATTTGTGGAGCGCAATTTAAAACCCAAGGGTTATCCAAGCTTGTTAACTGGGTTCATTTGGAGTCAAATACAGTGTGTGAAATTTATCATATACAGATATCTTCATAAAAACAGTGTCTGTACATTTTAGAACAAACAGTATGTCAACAGAGAGGGTGGCAGGTTCCTCACCTGCGAGTGGCAGTGGCACAAACATTCCTGAGCAGGCCCAGTCGCAGCACAGCAAGAGGACGTCGCAGCAGGGTCATCTGGTGGGGCCCAAACAACTGCCGCTGTCATCTAGCGGCCGTGTGCTGACAAGCAACCCAAGGGTTCTTGATTGGTTGACTAGGTCATCCCCTTCTTCCCCGATGGCATTTGAAAACCTCAGCCAAGAGTCGGTGGGAACCTCAGACACAACCCTTAGTTGGCATGGTCCGGGAGTGGGTCAGCGGCCCTCACCTGTCCGCAATCCGCCTCTGTCCCATCCGGTTCCCTCAGCCAGAGATCTACTATGTGGTCTGGGCTCAGCGCCACTATATAGCGAGGATGAACAATTTGAGGAGGGCAGTCAGAAAGCTACTTGGCAGCGAAGAAATAGGGCCAATATCCCCTGCTTCTTGCAGTAGGCGCAAAGTTAGATGTTGAGAGTGGCATGGGAGGTCATGTTTGTGAGGGTCAGCCTCTGCATACCAAGACCGGTGATGAGGACAGCAGTGATGATGAAACACAAATTGATGATGATGTAGCCGACCGCACTTGGGAGCCGGGTGAAGCAAGGGCTTCATCATCGTCAGGAGAAGGCGTCAGCTTGCGCGTCAGGCAGCGGCGCAGCCAAAGCAAGTGGGTTGTGTGGCCGTTAGTCACGAGGGTAGCAGCAGGGGTGAGGTCGGGAGCCAAATGGCCACGGGGTAAAAAACCCGCTTCGCAGGTCCAAGAAAGTAGCGGGGGCTCAGCGAGGCAGCGGCGGCAGTAGTCATTCAGTGCGGAGCGTTGGCGGTAAAATCAGCTACTCGGCGGTGTGGCATTCTTTGCTAAGGGACACCGGAGGAGCCGAAAAATGGGTTAAAATGTAAATCTGGGGCAGAAAGTGAAGCGTGGCCGGGGAGCTAACTTTGGCACCACGGCCCTGCTTTCAACACATGCAGCGTCACCATCCGGTGGCCTGAGAGAAATGTGGCTCAGATGTGGTGGTCCATCCTGCCGCCGCAGCAGCGGCCAAGGGCACGCATGCCATTGCAGCCAGTTAAGGCTCCACCACCTCTGCAGAAGGGAGCTGTTTCTCTTTGACATCATCTCCCGGTCCAGATGCTCCTGCTCCTCGCTACTCATGGCGCCAGCAGTCGTTCAGCGAGGCGATTGCAAAGAAGACAACAGTATGCGTCCAACATCCTAAGGTGCAGCAGCTGACCGTGCTCCTGTCCAAATTTTTTGGGACTGCAGTCCCTTCTTTCAAATGGTGGACTCGCATCATTCAGAGAACTAATGCTTGTCCAGCCGAGATGGAGAGTTCCAAGCATAATTTATTTTCCAAAAAGGCATGTACCAGCAATTCAAAATTTGTAGAACAGAAAGTGGCCAGTCCTTGACTTATTGGTTGTTTCCAAAGGGCATTGGCAGCGCGGCCGGGGCTGGAGTTGTAACTACGGTCAGGGCCAGTACATGTCCTTTACGGCCCACTGGGTGAATGTGCTTCCTCCCCAGGCACACCAACAACTTGGACAGGAGACGCCGCTTTCTCCTCCACGTTGTCAGACTGTGGCTCCTTCGCCAATGTCCGCCTCCTCCTCCTCCACCATCACCACCATCTCAGCCTCCACAAGTATTGCTCTATCATACCACATGTGTAGGGCACAGCGGTGTCACGCAGTTCTACACCTGGCTTGCCTCGGCGAACGAAGTCAGACAGGGGAGGAACTGCTCCGCGTCATGCAGCAAGAAATCGATGTGTGGCTTTCTCCGCGCTAACTGCAAATCGGAACCATGGTGACGGACAATGGGAGGTACATGGGTCCGCGCTGCACAGAGGAGGGATGGTCCATGCGCCCTGCATGGCGCATGTGTTCAAACTGGGTGTGAAAAGGTTCCTGAAGTCTTCCACAGATCTTCAGAAGATTCTGAAAATGGCCAGGAAACTGGGGCATGCACTTTATCCATTCGTACAAAAACCAGGAACCCCTCCCCGAGTTGCAGCGGCAGAACGGCCTCCCCCAACACACTCTATATGCGATGTTTCCACCCGTTGGAATTCCAGCCTGCAACATGTTGGACCGAATGTATGAAAAGAGAAAGGCCATTAACGATTTTTTGATGATCCAGGAGGACAGGAGTACTCCCTAGTGTAACTTTGATGTCAGCCAGTGGAAGCTCATGCGTGACACCTGCCGTTTGTTGAGGCCCTTTTGAGGAGGCGAAAGTTATATGTCAGTCGCCAGGACTCGGGATAAAAAAACGTCATTCCACTGCTTCATGTCCTGGAACAGATGCCTGAAAAAATCTGTCTAGGCAGGGGACTGGAGACGTGGCGACTACATCTCGTGGCCACATGAGTCCGGTGGGACTGAAATGGAGGAGGAGAGGACATTGGGGCAGAAGCATTGTCTGGTGAAATGAGTGGATTTTCTACCCAGGGGACAAGAGAGGAGGAGCAGGAGCAACTGGAGGAGGTAGATGGAGATGAGGAAGACGAGGCAGATGACCCGCAATCACCGTGGCAGTATACAATGGAGATGGAGGCAGGAAGCCCCTCGGAGTCACTTGTGCAGATGGCCTGCAGCACGCTGATGTTCCTGGCTAGTGACAGCCGAATAGTCAGCATCCGGGAGAGGGATGACTTCTGGCTCTCCACCCTATTGGGACCTTCGGCTACCGGTCCAAAATGGGAGCCTTTTTCCCAGCTATTGAGAGGGAGGGCAAACTCAAATATTTTAGGAAATCCTCCGTAGTCAGTTGGCCGCTGCCTATGTGCGGCATTCGCCCTCCTCTGACAGGTCTGACCGGGGGGTTTCCTCAGCGCTCACGTACATACGCCGCGGCTGCTGGGGTAGGTGGGGGGGTTAGGAGCAGTACCAGCTCCATCAGCAGCAACCTAAGTCTGGAGTCACTGATGAAACAGCTTTTCCCTTTACCTGCCTAGTGAGGAGGGGAGTCGCCAGCAGCAGCAGGACCTAGAGCAGTCCCCTGAACCAACAGGTGGTGGCCTACTTGGACAGCACTCTGCCCCCCCCCCCAGTTTTGAAGATCCGCTGGACTAAATGGGCAGCCAAACTGGAATGTGTGGCCGCAACCTTGCCGTGTTTGCAGTGGAGAAGCTGTCCTGCCCGGCCAGTAGTGTGGCATCAGAGCAGGTGTTCAGTGCGGCGGGGGCATCATTACCCCAAGGAGAACCCCTTGTCCACGAGAAAAAGTGGAACGGGCTGACCTTTGTCAAGATGAGTCAGGTGTGGATCGGCCAGGATTTCCACACACCAATGCCTTAGGGTCAGACTACATCAGCCATGACTCCTCACCCAAACTGTGAGAAATGAGTCTGGGGTTTAAACTACCTGCCTCCCGTCACTATTCTGATGCTGCCACCCGCCTGATGCCACACATCTGCTGCCAATTTCTCTATCTGCCACCAACCATCTTTACCAGGGACTGGAATTGCCACCCACCTCCACACTCTGTCATTGTGCCACTCTATGACCTCATGCTGCTGCTGCTGTTGATGGTGCCGTGAATCCACACTGTGTCATTGTGCACTCTTTTGTCCTCATGCTGCTGCTGCTGTTGTTGCTGCTGTGGTCACCTACACATTGTGTCATTGTGCCACTCTCTGACCTCATGCTGTTGCTCCTGCCACCGTCACCTCAAATCTCTGTCATTGTGCCACTCTGTGGCCTACTACTGTTTTGCCACCTCAAGAATGTCATTTTGCCCCTTTTCTGACCTCATGGGTGTGCTGTCCCTGACCTTCACACTGTGTTATTGGTGCCCCTCTGTGGCCTACTCCAGTTTTTGCCACCTAAAGAATGTCATTGGCCCCTGCCTGAAACCCCATGCTGCTGCCCACCGTGACCTCCACACTGTGTCATTGTGCCACTCTCTGACCTCATGCTGTTGCTCCTGCCGCCGTCACATCAAATCTCTGTCATTGTGTCACTCTGTGGCCTACTTCTGTTTTGCCACCTCCAGAATTTCATTGTGACAATGCCTGACCTCATTCTGCTGCTTTCGTGACCTCCACTCTGTGTCATTGTGCCACTCTGTGGCCTACTCCAGTTTTTGCCATCTCCAGAATGTCATTGTGCCACTGCCTGACCTCCTGCTGCTGCCGCCGTGACCTCCACACTGTGTCATTGTGCCACTCTCTGACCTCATGCTGTTGCTCCTGCCGCCGTCACCTCAAATCTCTGTCATTGTGCCACTCTGTGGCCTACTACTGTTTTGCCACCTCCAGAATGTCATTGTGCCAGTGCCTGACCTCATTCTGTTGCCGCCGTGACCTCCACACTGTGTCATTGTGCCACTCTGTGGCCTACTCCTGTTTTTGCCACCTCCAGAATGTCATTGTGCCACTGTCTGACCTCATGCTGCTGTGGCTGCCGCCGTCCCCTCCACACTCTGTCACTAATGTTGCCACCTGAGCTCTCAGCTTGTTTTTTTCCAGTTTTTTGGTCAGTTTTGCCCTCTTAAGTGCCCAGGGAATTTTATAGTGAAGCGATTCTAAGAGCGGCGGCAGTCATGTGCGTGTCATACTAAAACACAACATTCTATGAAGACCAAACCAAGCTCCCTCTGCATATTTAAGCATGGCACAACGTTCTACAGCACCCTGCAGGCTCTGTGCAGCCTGGAAATAGCTGTTTTTTAACACGATTTGTGCCGAAGTAATTCGGACGGAAATAAATTTTGTCGGAAAATTCGGCAAAGTGACCGAATCTAATTTTTGAGAAATTCGCCCATCTCTAATAGCAAGTTATAGTGACTAGGATTTTGGAAAAGAGTTGGTGATCCAGGGATTTATTCTGATTGCCAGATTGGAGTCGGGAAGGAATTTTTCCCCTAAAATGAGGACAATTGGCTTCTACCTTATGGGGGTTGTTGTCTTCCTCTGTGTCAACACTTTAGTACAATAGGCTGAACTGTATGGACGTCTTTTTTCGGCCTTACAAACTACGTAACTAAGTAATGTATATCGACTCCAAATGTAAAAGCTTTAAACATGAAAGACCACACTTTTGTTTTTAGCACATGGAGTATAGAGTAAATATAGTCCAATTCAGACTTTATTTGCCCTATGGAGTCCTATGGCCCCCTTACAGCCCACTGTTGCCAGGACAACTTTTTCATGGTATCCCAACAGATTTCTCTGACAGAGGTAAAAAAAATGTGCTATGAATAGGGCCTTATTAAAGAGGTTATGATTCCTTAATTATACATATTTGATTACTCAAAATCTGTACAAAATCTATTTATAAGTTAATTTTACAACGTAAATGATCAATAACATTATTTTTAATAATTTGCATTAAAAGGGGACTTCTTTAGATTGAGCCTTATTATAACACACTTATAGACATGTAGGGGCCACATGTATGAACCTGTTTAGGTCTAAAACTCACTTTTTTGGACATGGGTTACTATGGGCAAAAGAGTGAGTTTTAGACCTAAACAGTTTTCATACATGTGGCCCGTAGATTTTAAAGGATTGTTATAAGCAAGACTGATATACAGTGTAATTCCTAGTGTATCCCACATGTAGAACTAAACAGAGTGGTGCCTGACACAAGAAATCTCACTTTGGTGCCCTCTGAAACCTTATTTCATACACTGCTTACTCAGGTTGCTCACCATTCATATCATATATAATATATTTTGCATGGAGTGTTTCTTTAAAACATATCAATTACAGCTATTTGTAACACAGGTATAGAACACACTTACATATAAAGAGATATTCATATATATATATACCAATGAGATGTAAGTAATAATAGATTTGGAAGGCACAGTCAGACGTCCAATTAAACGGTGAAGCATAACAAATGTTAGTCCAATAATGCAATGCAAAAGGCATTAGCAAGCAAACCTTTGTAGGAAAGAAACTGATTGAGAAGGCTTAAAGTGCAGAAGTAAGCTGTATGCATAACAACACAGATGATAGAATCCCACACACAAGCTGTCACACAGACAGAAATAAAATGAATGACCTAAGAATCTCTAGAGGAGGGTCTCAAGAGTAGACTGACTTGTGTACAAGCTTCGCTTTCAGCTGAATCATACTTTCATGACCCAGCTCTGCCATTTCGACTATATAAAAAACACTCTGGGTGGAAACTCGCTGTCTACAAGCTTCTCTATGTAACTTCCCAGGACAGTGTTTAGTAATTGCAGATGTCAAAGTGAAGTAAAACCTACAAGGACGCCTTAAATAGCTGTCTGTTACAAGTTAAAAGGAAAAGTTTTGTAGGGTTCTGTTTATAAAATAAAATCTGTAAAGATATCACAAAGCAGATGAGGGAATTATTGTGAATTTCTGTACTTGTATTATTAGAAGTTTTCAAAAAAAAAAGTAGAAGCAAATTTAGCAACTGGACAACAGTATTCACTTTTGAAATTCCCTGCAGAGCCAGCAGTCTTTGGGACTGAAGACTTGCCGTACTGCCACGGGACTGTTACCGAGATTTACTGGACAGTGAGTATAGCAAGAGATCGATAGCAGCAGTAATTGTCTATTGGATGTAATGAAAGATCAACTTGGTCACCAAAGTATCGACACTAGAGCAGCCAGGGATTTGAGGTATTAGTACTATTTTTTTGTTTTGATTTTATTACATTTACTGTTAGAATTTGTTTTTTTTTTCTTTTTTATACTCTTAGACAATCCCTTTAGCATTTTAATGCATAATCTGTGGTAGCAAACTGACATACATTGACAAGCAAAAGGGTAACAATGTTTTACTTTCAGGCTCCATATCTCACCATCCACTACAGCTTTGAATGTGAGACTACATTTATTTTATAAATGATCATCTTGGCTATCTCATACATAACTTTGACTTGCAACCATTTAGCATATCCTAGTTATGCAGATTCTTCTTATGTAGCTGCATTGTTACTGTTTTGCACCTGAAGGTGGATCAATTTTTTTCTTCTTGTATATTTCAAATTACAACCTGTTCTCACATTCTCTAATTCCCTAATGAACCGAAACATACATCAAGATTGGCAAAGAAATGATTCAATGACAATGAAGAATAGTTGTTGAATTGACCCCCACATTCACCAGACCTCAACTTAATTGTACACTTGCGGGTTGAGTTGAAGAAAAATCTGTATTCATACTCAAGTAAGTTGACCAGTATGCACCAACATTGGGAACATGTAGAAGAGACCTGGGATCAGAGTTTGGTTGAGACATGTTTGAATCTCATTGAGGGTATGCCCAGAAGGATTCAGGCAGTATTGAAAGCTAAAGGTGGATTTACAAAATACTAGCAAGATAATAAAAAATAAAATGTAGATTTTTAGGAACAAAACCATAACAATGAAGTTATATGAAAAGAACAAGTCAAATTTATATATGAGAGAGCAAAAATGATTGTTTATAAAATGATGGTAGACTCATGTTCAAAGCTGTAGTGGATGGTGAGATATGGAGCCTGAAAGTCAAAAGTTCAAAACATTGTTACCCTTTTGCTTTTCAATGTATACATGCGTATGTGATTCTGCTTGTGCAGGCACAGAAGCTGTGCCCAAATTATCACTGTGGAAGCCCTGTCGGCTGGGCTCCTGTTGGAGGAAGTGTTCAATTTGATGTCTGATATAACTTTCAGCTTTCAAAACAGAGAAGCAGAGGGAGCAACACAAGGCATGGAGCAACAATGAAAGGTAAGTTAATTCCTTAAAAACCCCTGAAAACTCTAATAAAATCATAAGACCAACTGACGGTCATTGCTAGGGTCACATATTTCATGGTTTTCACCAATATTTGATTTGGACCTACCCGAATTGAATCAATTAGATTTGAGTCAAAATTGACAACAACAGGCAATTCAAGCACAACAGTAACATTTAAGTTTGAGTTAAGAGCTCCAGTGTAACACTTTGATTCATTGTGACTCAATGATAAGGCAATATTTTCTTATGGGAAGATTGATACGGATGTGACCATCACAAAATTTCCACCTATATTTGCTGGTTTTATGACTTTACAAGACTTATTGCAACTTTGTTTTCCCTACATATTTGAAAATAAAGTAAACCACAAGTTGTTGCAATGCTATTGTAAGAGTTCGGTGGATTCGCTGGACCACCGCAAGCGATGATAGTTAAGCCACGCCAGTGAGCGGACTCTAAGTAGCCCCCGGTATTCATCGCAAAGTGGGATGGACTTGCTGAGACGTGAGGCTACCAGGTCGCTACCCCTGACGTGACTTGCATGTGATGGCGGCCGGGGTACTGTGAGGTACAGAATCGTAATCCAAATGCGTAGTCGGGGACAGGCAGGAGGTCAGGCGGCAGAGGTTCGTGGTCAGAGACGGGCAGACGGTCAGGGCAGGCAGCAAACAGGCAAGGTCAGGAAACGTAGCGGAACGGACTGGTACACGGATAATCAGACAGGACTTTCCAACACTCTAAACTAGGCAAACACACACCAACAATCAGGCAGAGAGTGCTGGGGGCGTATTCCTTATATAGGACCAGCAGCCGGCAATTGACCCAAGTACCGGCGTACTGACCCTTTAAATCCCGACCAGCCGTCACGCGCGCGCCCTAGGGAGCGGGTAGGCACGTGGCGGCCGGGACAGGCAGGAGCAGCATACACCGGAGCGTGGACTGGTAAGTGGCTCGGCGCCGAACCTCGGGTGGCAGAGGGGTGGTCGCGGGTAGCCGAGGCACCCGCGCCGGATCCCCTGCGGGCAGGGGGGTGGCTGTGGGGGGCAACGGCACCCGCGCCAGCCCCCATAACAGCTATACTTTTACTGTAAATTGTAGGCAACAATGTTTCACCATGGAGCCCAGGCTTTACTGGTCTTTAACCCCTTAAGGACGTTCGTTTTTCCATCTACACCTTCCCAGAGCCTTAACTTTTATATTTTTCCACCTACATAGACATATGAGGGCTTTTATTTTGCAGGACAAGATGTACTTTCTAATGTGTTATTCACTGTACTATAGAATATACTGGGAAACTGCAAAAAATATTTCAAGTGGGACAAATTGTGAAAAAAAAGTACTTTCGCCATGTTTGCAGTTTTTTTGCTTTTACGGCACTCAATTTTTGGTAAATATAATGTGTTATCTGTATTCTACAGGTTGATCCGTATCCTTCAATACCAAACATTTAGGGTTTCCGTTATGTTTTGGTACCGTAAAAAAAAAATCCAAACATTTTCTATCTTTGAAATTTGCGCCACAGTTCCATATTTTGCGACCAATAACTTTTTTGTACTAACCCTATGGATGTCAGTGAGGCACCATTTTTTGTGCTCTGAAGCGTACTTTTTATTACTAGCAGTTTGAAATGCATGCGACTTTTTTAATCACTTTTATTCTATTTTTTATGCAACGTGAAATGACCAAAAAATGCAATTGTGGCATTTGGAATTTTTTTTCTTCTACAGCGTTCAGTGCACGGGATAAATTATGTTATATTTTTACAGATCAGACTTTTTCGGACATGGCGATACCAAATATGTGTAACTTTTTTATTGTTTTTTATTTGTAAAATGGGGAAGAAGGGGTGATTTGAACTTTTATTACTTTTTTTGTACTTAAAACTGTATTTATTTATTTTTTTACTTTAAAATTGAGTCCCCCTAGGGTGCTTAACCACTAAGGGGCGTGATCGTTAATACAGCGTAATGCATTTCACAGACAATGCATTAGGCTATACCAAGATGGCGGTTTCCCCACTTCCTTCCTGGGGCCGGAAGTGGGGCAAACGAGAACATGGCAGCGATGGTGGCCTTCACAAGGCTCCCAGTGATCGGATCCCTGCAGATTTTTCATTCATTTAGATGCCGCGGCCATCTGTGCCATGGCGTCTAAGGGGTCAAACAGCACGCCCTCCCACCCCGTGCTGTAACCACCAGGTGTTAGCTGCGATCTGGCAGCTGTGTGGCGGGGTCACGGAGCAATCCAGGGTCGATAAGGGGTTAATAGAAGAACAGTAAGAATATATCTGTCTACCTTATTATCTATTTATCCAAATCGAGAGTGAGAAATGTGCATAAGTATTTTATTCACCAGACATAGAAGTCAAAAACTTTAAAAACTTTTTCTTTGATGTCAGTTTTACAAGTACAAATGGACATAAGGAAATGACCTTAGATTAAATGTAGGTATGCCGAATTCAAGCTTTCTGTATATCCTATTTACTTAATAAAAAGCCCTGACCTACCTTCTGAAGTGCATTACATGCATCACCTAATACAGCATTATGTACACATGAACATTCAGCTGGTATCTCATTACTTACTGCTTGGAGGAGATTAATGTTCTATTTACTTAAACTACATTTCCTTAGCTCTGAAGAGAAGGTGACATTTAAGATGCAAAACAAAACCCTCTTCCTCATACAGAAATGTGTACACTATATTATATCATCAATGTCTTTCAATCTGTCATATGTTTATTCATTTTAGAGATTTTAGAGTTCAAAAACAATTTCCTTAATCTGAGGTGATCTAAGGTATTGCCTTTTTATTTTTCAAAGGACTTCTAAGATTATTTATGCATAATACACCATAAGGGACAACAATAATCAAAATTAAAGATCTCTTCGCTTGGTTGGGCCTTCTGTGCAGGCTAACATTTCCCGTTCTTTCACTCTTGTCTGAACATTTACAAATATAGCAGACCTGTCTTCTCATTTCACTTATTTGCCATAATTTTTGCACCGTAATATGATTTTCTGAGTACAAAGATTTATTCTACTACACCTGACAAATTTTGTATGGTCAAAACTGTAATTTGAAGCTGTTTACTGTAATCATTATTTATAATGACTATTTTTTCCTACCTTTCTAATGCAGTAAACATTTTGACATCTCTCTTAGAAATGCAATTACGTAAAATTAACCTCCACTTAGAGAAGCTTACTGTATGTAGCTCTTACACTAACTAAATAGTTCTGTATGCAGTAAGCTATAATAAGTCCGTCTAGATGGGTTGTCCAGAGACTAAAAAAAGTTATTTACTTTCCTTTACAAGGTGATTTAAGGAGACTTACTAATAAACTTAAATCATGAGAACTGTAATTTTCTTCTGATCTCAGCCCTGGTCCCTGGGTCTGTAAACCCCGCTTCCTGATTGGTCTCAACAAAGAAGATTGTTTCCTTCCCAATATTAATGTTGGTGAACCGGCTGTGTGGCTTAGGGTGCTTTCACAAGGTGCATTTTTTGTGCATTTTTTATGCGTTTTTTTTGATGCGTTTTTGATTAATTTTTTGTGCAGTAATGTACAGCATTAATTGCTGTGCCTTCCTACACAAAAATCGCATCAAAAACACGCCAAAACTACACCAAAAACGCACCGTATGAAAGCACCCTTAGATCATTGGCTGAGACAGTCCCTTTCTCTATGTCTGAGTCAGCTGTGTGAAAAAGGGGTGGGTTACTAGAGAATTAAGTCACACAGCAAGTGTGTTACCGGTGCAGACACTGGGGAGCAAGCATTCTGCTTTAAGGGGCCGTTCACACGGCTTATTTCGGGCATGGATTCCCGCCGTATTCTCATAGAGAACTATGGATTCCGTCTCTCCTCCCCTCTCGGTGAATACACCGGGTGGGGAGAAAGTGACATGCACATTATTTACGGCGTGTACGCACCGTGAATAATGAATGTCTATGGGCCGGCGAGCTGCTGCCCCCGCCCCACCCTGTACTCAAGCCGTAATTGTGGGCAAAATCCGTCCCTCAATAACGGCTTGAAAAAGCCGTGTAAACCTTGTCTAAGGCAACTAGAAAGAGAAGGCTGTAGACTTCAAGACCAGTGCTGAGATCAACCGAATTCTAAAGCCTTCATAATTACAGTATACTATGTTAGTAAGTCTCATTAAGTCACTTAAGTAAGTAAATTCCTTAAATACTGCAACCGTTTAAAGGGGTTTTCCACCTTAAAATTAAAAAATAGGGTAAACCTGTGTTATATAACAAAAAACCCTGTTCCATTGCTGAAGATGCTAGCGTTCTCCCTTGACGATCTCTGTTGACTTTTTGTTTGGTGGTTGAAATGTTACTGCTTCAGCCAATCAGTGGCTTCAGGGGTCATAAATTCATATTGCTGACATCACTGCTCAGTAAGTGGTGATCTCAAGGGCACATGGCTTATATCCACTGACTGGCTGCAGTGATCATGTGCCAACTGCCAAACAAGGCACATTGGTCTCTAGATCAGCAGTGTGTATGCTTAAGGTGAGTATGAATTTTTTATTTCTTTTTTTTTTTATTTTTTTTTTTTTACAAAACTCCATCTTATTTTTTGTTTTTAACTTTAAAGCTGGAAACACCCTTTTTAGCCAAGTTAAAGGCTTAAAGATCTGCATGAAAAATTTAGATTAAGTAGGAGACTGGTGGACCTTAGTGTATGCACAAGTAGCTTTGTAGCCCTTGCTGAGAAAAAATAAAAAAATAAAAATTACAAAGTCACAATCAACTTAAGCAAAACATGCCAAAATCTGAAATATCTCTTGGGATGAAACCCCAAACCTTTGATCTTCCTGACTAGTGAGCATATATTTTAGTTTCACACGTTCAGTGTAGGTAATGTCCCTCATCTTCTGAATATAGCTATAAAATAATCAACCTGCTTATCCTTGTCTTCAAGCTTCATATGACTCCTTATGCCTCCATCTCATTGTTAAAATTACTGTTCCACCTTTAGAATGACAGACAGTGACTATGACACATCTGGAGAGGGAACATCTGCTTTTTGCCTTTGTAGCTTCTGTGTTGCCTTTGGGACTGACTACAGATCTACAGATCTTATTGTCTGATGTGAGAAGGAACTTAAAGGGCCACATGTATGAAAACGGTCTAAAACTCACTATGTTGTCCGGAGAAATGAGAGAAGCGCACTGATTGGTTGCTGTGGGCAACAAATGGTGGTATGTTGATTTCAAGCTTTATATCCTATTTACTTAATAGAACTTCTGAAGTGCATTATATGCATCACCTAATACAGCATTATGTACACATGAACATTCAGCTGGTATTTCATTACTTACTTACCCATTGTAATGGATGTTAATATGACAAATAATGTGCCATGATATCCCGACACAGAATGCTATCTCAACTCTTTCAATGATTCTCAATGTCCTTCACCTAGAATCAAGCTTGGTTTGCTATAAACTTACCAGGTAAATAAATATTTTTTTCAACAGTTTTCTTATTCTAATTCCTAGTTGTTCTCTGTGATGTTGTTTTTAAAGCATACAGGTTTGCTACTTTGTATTGTGAGTATAATGTATTTCTTATGCAAGACTTCAAAATGAGTAGTAAAAAATGTATGTCTAAGAACGACCGTGGAAGGAAAACATCTCTCCTTAAGGAGAGCACCGAACGAATGGCGTGTAGAGATTTGTTTTGCCTTTTCGCACTCTACGAAGCATCTGCATATCACAAGGCATTATGGGAAAAGGGCTGAGAAGCCCACAGTGCCCTCTGTTCAATGTAACAAATCCTCAATTTGCTTTTGCTCCCACACAGCCAGCTAGTATCGCTCTGCTCTGCACTGATGAGGGACAAAAATCCCGAAACAGCGTTGTCTGCAGATGAGAGATACTGGCTTGGCTAAAATCCTTTTTGCTTTCTCAAGACCTAGTAGGTCAAAAGCAAATTGAGGATTTGTTACATCCAACGGAGGCCGCTGTGGGCTTCTCAGCCCTTTTCCCATAATGCCTTGTGATAAGAACGACCATGTAAGTTAATAAAGTTAATAAAGTGGTGTGTGCTACATTACTTTTTTGGGAAAGTGTTTCAGATCTCAAAGGATGGGTTCCATTCTTGGTTCTGAATATAAGGATCAGACACAAACCCATAACATGACCAGTTACATGCAAAAACAAAAGCAACAGGAGACCTTCCCTTCAGAGGCAGCAGATGTGTGATTGGAGTTGATGCAGCCACTTTTAGTTTTTATTTTCTTGCTTTACTTTATCATTTGTTGATATTCATCAATATTTTGTAACTTAATCAAGTAGTGTTAAATCAGTCTCCTCCTCAAGATATCAAGTAACATTTAAGGACATTCTTGCATCCACAGAGAAATTCTTTCCAAGACTACAGCTCTAGCAGTGCATCATCCACAGATTTAGTAAAAACCATAGAAAAGTAGCTATGGATCTATTAATACATATCCTATATACTGCACCATTTACAAAAACATTTCAATGCCGAAATTTCAGTAATTTTCCCAACTTTGTTTTAACTACGTTTAATTCCATAAGTGCAAGATGAGAAATCATTGATTTGATTTATCGCTCAATTTGAGTGAAAAAATTTATATAAATAAAAAGTAGGAAGTTCAGATGTAATTAAATAATCATTGAGTTAATCACAGCAATTTAACGATGGTTACCCCTGGTGTAAAATTGATTATTCAAGTCTTTTATGGATTTCAAAAACTGCAGTCTTCAGTAAGGATAACATCTTGCTATTTATCATAAAGGAAACTAAGTAAATTGAAATCTTACTCGCATGAGTAGGCGAAAAATATTCTTCCTCACTCCAATAGAATTTTGTGGTTGCTCAATATCTATCTAATTGTAATATTTAACTGTATCAGAAAAATTAAATCTGCTTCATTTTGAGGTTCATCTAAAACTGATTTGGAAAAGAGTTTTGAAAGAAAAATTGGGCATTGCTGGGGGTTTTAAGGCCACTAAATCGTGTTAAAGTGCGGCAAAAACCCCGATCATTTCCCAAAAACTGGCGTCAGGTAACCTTTCATAAAAAACTTAACCCCTAAAAAGCAAACGCGTAAAAAAAGGGCGTTGCACAATTGCGGCCATGCATACCCTGGTGGTATTTTAAAAATGCCCTTTGAGGCCCCCCGCATTCCCCGACGCGGCGCATAAATATTAATGCGCCCATTAGGAAACACGCGCAAATGGGGCGCACACGCACCATATTTAGGCGCTTTACAAACTGTTGCATTACAAATTTTTGTCCCGGGCATTAGTTTTTTACACAGTTCATTTATAACAAGAATATGGCGTTAAAAGTGGCATTGGCGCAAAATAGACAAAAAAACTGGCGTTGGCGTGTTGGGTTATGTGGCCCAAAGTACTTAGGGCCACATGTATGAAAACTGTTTAGGTATAAAATTCACTTTGTTGACCAATGAGAGCACCCATTTCATTTTTCCAGAGCACTATATGAAATGAAAGGGGCACTTCGATTGGTTGCTATGGGCAACAAAGGGAGTTTTAGACCTTGATAGTTTTCATACATGTGGTCTTTAATGTGTGAACAAGACAAAACCCAAAAACTGCCGCAGCCCCGTTCATACACATTGCCCTTAGTGTTGGACAACCCCAACAACCTAAACACACTACAGGACAAAATAAGACACACAACTGCCGTACAAATCCATACCAATTTCAAAGTGGTGTAGCTGAGATATAAACTGCTGTGAGACAGTTTCATACATACTAATGTCTTCTACGCACCTCGAAAGTGATTTAAACTAGCATGTCAGCACCAGTTTTCATACATGTTGCCCTTAATGTTGGACAACCCCAACAAACTAAACACACCTCAGGACATATGACACATAACTGCCATACAAATCCATACCCAAATTTTAAATGGGATGCAGATACATTTTGCCCAAATGGGCAATGTATAAGATGCTGTAAGTCAGTTTCATATATACTGGCGCCTTCTACGCTCCTCTAAAGTAATTTAAGACTGGCACCAGGTTTCATACATGTCACCCTACGATTTTTTTTGCGTTGGTCATGCATTTAAAATAAGACTCAAAGCTTTCAAGGACTTTATTTAACTAATCGTCTACAATGATCCCACATTAAGTACTTTTTGAGGAAATTTAGTTTCTGAACCTGAACTGAAAATTAAAAAAACAAAATTCAATAAACTGAAGTAACGGTGCTCTAACAAACCACATTTAAAAATATAAAACCAAATCTAGAGGATTTAGCATGCCTGTGTTGTAAAAAAGCCCAGTTGCACTACAGCTTTTAAATTTGTAAATGCCATGCAAAAAAATCTCCAATAAAATTTAGTAAGTTTTTATTGCTGACTTTGAAACGGATGTGTAAAACGGTTCAACGGTTTAATATTTACACCTGGCATGAACTTGACCTAATAGTTATCTCTGAGGCTTGGTACAATTGATGAATATTACTTAATGAAATAAGGGATGTTTAAATAGTTAATTAATACATCTGCTAAATTTTTCTACTCACTGCATTCTCCCCATCAGTTCCCAGAGGCTAAATTGTATTATTGTATTCATCTTTGACAAATAAATAAAGTAACCGGAATTACCAGAACAAGCAATTTTAATGCAATGCCAAGTCCAACGTTCGAATGGGGAGTACACCTGTGGTGATTGCAATAAGATGTTCAAGTACAATTTCAAACAAAACCTACTCCCTTCCACACTTCAATGTAAATCTATATTAAAGACTTTAGGAATTTGAGACACCTTGTTGTACTTTAATGTTTATGTGATCACAACCACATTGCCACTAGCCCTACCCAATCACTGTAAGGTGGACAGGTGTCATACACAAATGCACTCTCGCTGCACCCGGTGAATTTGTAGACTCTACAGGTAAACCTTTGAATGCTGCCATTGAGCCTGGTAGCAGCATATGAGGGGATCTCATATAGCCATGGTCACCAGCTGAGGGCAAGTATTAATATGGAGACAGCCCAGGACCAGATAAAGGTCCCCATGGATGTATCTGCTGTCTGTTCTTATAGGGATTGTCTCACTACAAGGATTGGTTTTATGTTAAAGAAGTTGCAAAAACAAGTCACTTTGCTATATATGTCCATTAACAGTGTCCTACCTATTCTGAGATATCCCCTCATGTATGGGCTGCATCAGCTCTTCAGGTCGCTATAGCTACAGACCTGTTCAGTTTCTCATGATAGGCTGCCAGCACTGGTTGCTATAGCTACAGACCCGGCTTCTACTGCAGCCTATTAAAAACCAGTAAACATGCCCCTGAATTCAAAATGAAACCAAGAAAACAGGACTGAGGTGAGATGAATCAATGTAGTGAGACAACCCCTTTAAGGGCACACTGTGATAGGTTTCTCTGCAGATCTTTCTGCAGAAGCACAATCTACTAATTTACATACATAAGTATGCCAACATTTTTTACTAAAAATGATATCTATTAAGAATTTATTTTTATGCAACTAAAAATATCAAAAAACAATAACTGTAATAGAAGGAAAGAAAAATTAAACATTTTAAATAAAAATACATTTAATTTTAAACATCATATTTACTGTAACTACTCTATAAAAGACTAAACTATGCTGTTAGAGATATACTTTTTATAGGAGAGGAATAAACACCACAAAAAAGAAAATGAGAAAAATAATTGGGCAAATGCTGCTTTTGAATTTTCCGCCATAATAAAATTAATAAAAATGTAATGCTAACATATATTTAACTCAAAATGGTATATGGAGAACCTATAGTAAATCGCTGGGAGAAAAATCCTCCCATATTGCTGTGTTGATGCAAAAATACAAATTATTCATTCAGGAATGGTGAGATTAAAAATCCAAACAATTCTGTCTTGTCCTTGCAAGCAAAAACGTCCTTGTGTTTATGAGGTTAAAATCTGATTTTTTTTCCCTCATCCCTGCTTTTCACGTCTGTCTCATGCACATAGCCACCTCTGAGCCCATGACATCATATAACATGTTCCATATATTGTATAATAGTACTCTTTTCTAAATGAAAATGTGAACATATAGGAATTTCACTAATACTTATGTATAATAATATACTAATAATAATAATATACTAATAATAATAATAATAATAGTATAAGAGAAGTCACCTGTATGTAGGCACAAGATATAATAATGTAAAGTAACTTATAGTATAAATTATGGAAGGCAATGCACACTATGTATTAATGACAATAATTGCACCTTTCTAGCAGCTGTTCAGACCACATCTCCCATATTTATCTCCTTGTAGGTCTTTCTTTCCTTGTTATGCTCTCCAGCTCTTTCTTGAACTCAATCTGTCTTTCTTTTTCCATATGCTATGCACTAATACTAATACAATAAGTCTCATCTAGGGTAAACTAAAGTGATGAAAGTCCTAGGAGGAAGAGAGAACAGCATTCATTAACACTCCCTTCTCTACTTTGTTACTTGTCTGCTTCCTTTCATCTTGGGTGAATGCAGCATACATCTGTTATGCTATGGAAACTCAATTATTATCTATCTTTTTATCTCTGTCTCATTTTCAGAAAACATATCTGGAAGGGCAAATATAATGAAATTCATAAGAATGTATTCTGGGTTAAATAATTAAACATGCAATTTTCCAAAACTACAGTGATAACAGCTACAAAAATAGTGACAAATACAGCAAACCCAATGCCAGGGGTAAGTGCAGCCGGAATCCTTGCCATTCCGTGTCGTGGCTTCTTTGCATTCCAGTCAACTGGGTGTGTTCTGTAATGCAAAAAGCTCTCCGTATGTTTAGTACATATCCCAACTGCTACATAAATGAAGTAAATACCAATTACCAGATACAGCTGTTCAAACACAGGAGGGCAATTATAACATCCCAAAATGTTGTTTCAGCTCCAAAACTATTTCAGTAATCACTACTTACTTGACTGACTATGTGTTTTGTACATAGATAACTGTAAAACATTAAAAATGAAGAAAGGTGTCATATCATCCTGGCTAATTGAAAGTGAAAAGATGGAAAAATCCAATTAGCATTTTGAACTTGTATTGTCTTTGTCAATTATCTTAATTGTAGTTTTGAAACATGGGTTGAATCCTTATCTGTTCTCTGGGCAAAGAGCATGTTGTAGTGAACGTTTTGTGAGTCATATTCCCGTATTCGACCTTTACTGTTGAAATGTTGGAAATGTTCCCCTAACAGTGATAGAATTTCTCATCATCATAATTGGTTCTGAAAAGTGGAACTGTCAATATATGTAAATTGGACCAAATATTCGCTATTTTCAAAAGACTTTTTAGCTTAGTTTTAATTAAAAATGTATTGCGCTGTTATAATCCTCTTCTTCAATGCTGGTGGACAGTAAATACTATATAGGACAAATTAAAGCCAAATTGGATATAATTTACCTTTAACTTATCCTTATAATTTAAAACACAATAGATACAAGAAATAACATGTTTAACTACTTGAATGTATATGCTTTACAGGTACTTTATGAATTATCTGTTTCCTAATATTCCAGTAGTGGCATTTTTAGGTGGTTTTAATTAGCAGAGTTTCTACCTATTTTCGTCTCAGTCTTTTTGCTGGGAGCTTTTGGAAAGGTAAGCACTTTGATCCTTCCTTTTTGCGGTTTGTGCTGAATGACGGCCATTGTTGCAGTGATGCTTCATCTGTATCGTGTTGTGCCTAAAATCAGAGGATAAGTCTAGTGGCAGGGGCGTTGTTTGTCTGCTGGGTCACTCCACTTGCATGTGTTGCTCAGTGTTCACACCTATAATCTAGCTACCCACTTAAAGAGGTCACCATGAAGTGGCAGTTTGGTTTATACAGTTAGATCAAACAGTAAATCAATGCACAATATGTGCCTGTTTAGTCCATGTCTATTTTCTTTTCTAAAGTGTTGATGATATTTTTTGGAATGCTATTTCCTTTGGGATTAAGGGTATTCTTTTCCACCTCCTGGCGTTTAAGATTTCTGGAGGAAACAAGGGAAACAATTGCTTTCAACTATTGAACAGGGGCTAGAGGAGTGAAGAAATCATTCAATACCCTCTATTAATACCTTTTAGATTCATCTCACCCTAAATGTGAACATATCTGTCTATGGAGGTCACAAATAACCATCTGACAGAAAACAGATAAGAGCAAGAGTTGATGTTCCTCTTGTCACACCTCACAAGTTCGCAGTTTATTTATTGACCTGTTGTAAATAACATGGCTTTCTCTACTTATACTGTTTTCTATTATGTTTAAAGTTGTAAGATCCTTTGAAGACCACTGTCTAGCATATATAAAACTAAGGGATTTTTAATTTTCTTTCATAACGTCATGTTTGAGAAATAGAGCTAGTTCTCTTGATAGCTCACCATTAAATTTGTTCTAAAAGGTACCAGTTGGTTTCTTTACTCCTCTACTGCTTTCTATGGCTAACATGGTACAACATTAGAGTGGGAAAGTATCTCTCCTTGGGGAGAGCCACAAAATCGGTGTTTGAGGGTTTAATTTCACCTTTTGCACCTCACGGGCATTTGCATAAAACAAAGGCTTATGGGAAAGAGATGAAGAGCTCACTAGCACCATCTATTGGATGTAGTAAGCCTCAATTCACATGGAACTCAGAAGAGTCTTGCAATGTGAAAAGGATTGAAGCCATGCCAGATAAGTTCATCTACAGACAGCTGTTTCGGGGTATTTGCTCCTCTTCATTGCAGATAAATTACTTTAGGGCTGGGTGAGAGCGATTTGGGGGAAAGGGGAAATACTCTCCTTTAGGGGCCCCAATCAGTGTATGGGGGTTTTAAAACTTCCTTTTACATAGAGACAGACACCTCCCCCTTTCCGGTCTTTACGATCCTTCTAAAGACTTAACCTGTAAGTTAACCGCCCCCACTCTAGATCTCGTCCACCTGCTCTGTTATCCCCACTATTCAAATTTTTTTCACATTAGAAATTTCTATTTCATTTTTTTTGTTGGTCAACCGGGCATTGGTCAGGATTAAAGGGGCGAATTGATTCAACGAAGGGGAAAATTTCTTTTAGAATTTCAGGAAAACTGGGGTTCGGCCCGAAGTCGCCTTTGGGTACTTCGGGTGAACGAAGTCGCTTTTTTTGATAAAATGGCTGCGACACAGGGGGCCACGGGGGCAAAGCACTCGGGGAGGAAAAAGGGGCATAGCCGCATACAGGGGCAGAGTGAAGCCAATCAGAGACCGGCGGGATTCTTGACGTCCCGCACTAAAAGACCAGCGCCCCGGGGGGAGCTCACACTCCCTCACTTACTGTGGGGAAGGTCTGCTGCGGGTGAAGCGCTTTCTAAGAACTGATTTTTTTACGCGATTTCTGTGGGTTCCCCTCAGCTTGCTCAAACTGTTCTCTGAATGTGCTTTTTCTGATTTTTTGGGGTTTTGGATCTGAAATCCATGGCGTCCACGCAGCTGCATAACATTCAATATCCAAGGGGGGACTAACCAGTTCCTGTTGTATTCATTTAAAGAAACAGCTTTTTTTTACAATAAAAAAACCCACTTCATTTTTTGGTGCTGAATTCTATTGCGCAATTTACATCCAGGGGTTAATTAAGCTTTGTTTCTGGTGTGCTGAAAAAAAATAAACCGTCTTTTTTCAACGCCAAATATATATATTTTTTTTTGGTACCTAATTCACAACAAAGGAAAATTTAAAACTTATCTCTTGTTGTGTGGGGGGAAAAAACACGAAATTGTAACACGCTACATTTTGCGGCTCAATTCTTTCGCAATTTACATCCAGGGGTTAATTAAGCTTTTGTTTTTGCGGGTGTCTGACAAAAATAAACCGTTTTTTAAACGCCAAATAAAAAATTTTTTTTTGTAGCCTAATTACAACAAAGGGCAAATTACAACTGTATCTCTTTTGTGGGCAAAAACACGAAATTGTAACACCTACTAGTTGGGGCTCTTTCTTTGGCGCAATTTTACATCCGGGTTAATTAAAAGCTTGTTTTGCTGGTGCTGACAAAAAAAAACCTTTTTTTTCAACCCAAAATATATTTTTTTTTTTTTTGGTACCAAATCACAAAAAAGGGGAAATTTACAACGTATCCTTTTGTGGGCTAGAAAAACACCAATTGTAACACGCATATTGTGCGGCTCAATTCTTTGGCCAATTTACACCAGGGTTTAATTTAAAGGGTTGTTTTTGCTGGTGTGCTGACAAAAAATAAACCGTCTTTTTCAACGCCAAATATATATTTTTTTTTTTTGGTAGCCTAATTCACAAGCAAAGGAAAATTACAACGAAACCTTGTTTGTGGGGCTAGAAAACACGAAATTGAAAACACCTATATTTTTGGGGCGGCTCAATTCTTTGGGCAATTTTACATCCAGGGGTTAATAACGTTTTTTTGTTTGCTGTGCTGAAAAAAAAAAACCTCTTTTTCAAACCAAATATATACATTTTTTTTGTAGCAAATTTCCCAAAAGCAAAGGGTTTAATTAACCTTTTGTGTTTTACATTTAGAAAAAACACACAGTGCTGAAAACGACACATACAAAAAATTTTTCCGGGGAAATTTTGGAGCGAATTTTAAATACCAAGGGGTTTACCCAACTTTTTTACTGGTTCATTGGTCAAAAAACAGGGTGTAATTTATCATATCAGAAGCTTTCATCAAACAGTGTCTGTACATTTTAGAACAAACAGTATGTCGGACAGAGAGGGGCGGGCTCTGCAACTGCGAGGGGCAGGGGCACAAACATTTCTGAAACCCCCCCCGTCGCAGCACGAAAGGGACTCGCAGCAGGTCCTGGGTGGGGGCCACAACTGCCGCGTCACTACGGCCGGTGTTTGTTCACAACCCAAGGGTTCTTATTGGTTACTAGGTCACCCCTTTTCCTCCCAGATGACACTGACAACCCCACCAAAGAGCGGGGGGAACCTCAGACACAACACTTATTTGGCTGGCCCGGGAGCGGGCGGGCGGCCCTCACCTGCCCTCAGCCCGCCTCTTCCCACCCAGTTCCCTCACCAGGGATCTACTATGTGGTCTGGGCTCAGCGCCACTATATACGGGGATGAAAAATTTTTGAGGAGGCGCAGCACTAGTGGCAGCGAAAAAAATGGGCCAATACCCCCAGCTTCTTCTTTTAAAGGCGCAAAGAATAGATGGGGAAGTGCATAGGTCAGTGGGGGAAAGGCCCTCGGCTTACCAAGCCCGGGTGATGAGGACCTAGTGACGATGAACACAAATAATGATAAATTTAGCCGACCCCCTTTGGGACCGGTGAAGCAAGGGCTTAAACACGTCAGGAGAAGAGGGCGTCAGCTGGCCGTCGGGCAGCGGCGCAGCCAGCAATGGTTGTGGGGCCCGTATCACAGGGTCCAGTGTGGGGTCGGGAGCCAAGCGGACGGGTAAAAACCCGCTTCGCAGGTCCAAGACAGTAGCGGCACAGGGCCAGCGGGGCAGGCGGCAGTAGCCACCAGGCGGAGCGTTGGGGGAAAAAACACTATCGGGGGTGTGGCATTTCTTTGCAAACACCGAGGAGCCAATAGGGGATTGTAGAATTTGGAAAAAATGAAGCGGGCCGGGGAGCAACTTGGGGGAACAAGGGCCCTCTAAAACACTGCACGTCACCACCGTGGCCGGGGAGAAACTGGCTCAATGTGGGGTCCATCCTGCCGCTCAGCAGCAGCAGGGGCCGTGGCACGCACCCTTTTCAGCCAGAAAGGCTCCCCCACCTCTGCAAAAGGCAGCTTTTTTCTCTTACATCCCCCCCCGGTCCAATGCCCTGCCCCTGCTACCAAAGGCCCAGCAAGCGTTTCAGAAGGCGTTTGTAAAGAGACAACAGTACGTCCAACCATCCAAAGGGTGCACAGCTGACCGTCTCCCCCAAATTTGTGGTACGGCCAGTCCCCCCTTTCCAAAGGGGCCTGAACCATTCAGAACTAATGGCTTGTGCCGAGCCGAGAGGAGATTCCAACCGAAATTTCTTTTAAAAAAACGTACCAGCATTTCATAAAATGTAAACAGAAAGGGGGTCTTCCTTACTATCGTTTTTTCCCAAAGGGTACACGGCAGCCACTCTGGAGCTGAAACAGGGGCGGGCCAGTACTTCCTTTAACGGCCCACGGGTGAATGTCTTCCTGCCCAGGGCAAAAAACCCAACAACTTGGACAGGAGACCCGTTTCTCCTCCACGTTTCAAAACTGCGCTCCTGCCCAATGTCCCCCCTCCTCCCCACCAACCCACCACCATCTCAGCCTCCACAAGTACTGCCCATCAACCACATGTGTAGGGCACCGTGTCACGCATTCTACCCACTTGCCTCGGCAACAATCACACAGGGGGGGAACTGCTCCGCGTCATGCACAAGAAATCGATGGTTTTTTTTTCTCCGCCCAACTGCAAAAACGAACCATGGGGACGGACAAGGGAGGAACAGGGTCCGCGCTGCCCCCGGGAGGGATGGGCCATGCCCCTGCAGGGGCACCGTTTCCCAACTGGTTTTAAAAAAAAAACCTGAAGTCTTCCACCCATCTTCAGAACATTCTGAAAATGGCCAGGAAACTGTGCAGCACTTTATCCCTTCGTCAAAGCCAAACAAAACCCCCCTCGATTGCACGCAAAAACCCGCCTCCCCCAACACGCTCTGATATGCGATGTTTCCACCCCCCGCTGGAATTCCGCCACAATTTTTGGACCGACGAAAGAACAAAAAGCCATTACGATTTTTTGATTATCCAGGGAGACAAATACTCCCCCGGTAACTTTTATTCGCCCTTTGGGAGTCATGCGTGACACCTCCGTTTGTTTTAGGGCCCTTTAGGAGGCCACGTTATTTGTCAGTCGCCAGGGCTACGGGGTAATAACTCATTCCACGCTTCATGTCCCCGGAACAATCTGAAAAATCTGCTGGGGAGGGGCTGGAGATGGCGACTACATCCGTGGCCACATGATCCCGGGGGGGATGAAAGGGGAGGGGGAGGAGGAGGACATTTGGACAGAACATTGTCTGGGAAATGATGGATTTTCTACCCAGGTACAAGAGGGAGGCAGGAGCATGGGGGAGGTGGATGGGGAAAGGAAGACAGGCAAACTCCCAACACCGTGGCAAATAAAAACAGGGAAATGGAGGCAGGGCCCCCGAGTCACTTGTGGGAGTGTCCCGCAGCAGCTTATTTTGCCCGGGGTAGTGACAGCCAATAGTCAGCATCCCGGGAGAGGGAGACTTTTGGCTCTCCACCCAAATTTGGGCCCTCGCAACCCCCCCAAAAGGGACCTTTTTTCCCCATTAGAGGGAAGACAAACCAAAACTATAGGGAAATCCTCCGTAATCATTTTCCGCTGCCTTGTGCGGGATCGTCCCTCCTCTGACGTCTACCGGGGGGGTTCCACGCCAGTACTACGGGCCGGGGCTGTGGGGAAAGGGGGGGGGGTAGGAGCAGACCACCCAACACATAACCAAATCGGAGTCACTAATGACAGCTTCCTTCACCCCCATGAGGAGGGGAGTCACCAGCAGCAGCGCACAGCAGCAGGGCAGAGCATTCCCTAAAACCCAAAAGGTTTGTGCCTACTTGGACAGCACTCCCGCCACCCCATTAGAAGACCGCTGGGCTACTGGGGGAGCCAAACGGGGTGTGTGGCCGCAACTTGCCGAGTTTCAGTGGAGAAGCGTCCTGCCCTGCCATATGGGCAACAGAGCGGGGGTTCAGTGCGGGGGGGGCCATCGTTACCCCAAGGGAACCCCCCCTTTTCCACGGGAAAGTTGAACGACGACCTTTGTCAAAAGAAAACAGGCGTGGATCGGGCCCGATTTCCACACAAACCCAATGCCCTTTGGGGGCATCTGGTAAAAATACCTGCCTCACCCCCTATTCTGATGCCGCCACCCGCCTGATGCCACAAAACTTCGAAGTTTCTCCATCTGCCCACCACCTCTTTTCCAGGGCGGTATTGCCACCCACCCAACACTCGTCATTGTTTCCACTCATGTGCTCATGCGCTGCTGCTTTTCTGTTTCCGTGACATCCCCACTGTGCATTGTGCCCCTCTGCGGCCTGTACTGTTTTGCCACCTCCAAAAGTCATTTTGCCACTCTCTGACCTCATGCTGTTTTCCCCTTTACACCTCCACTCTCGTCATTTTGCCACTGCCTACCTCATGCGCTGCCGCCGTGACCCCCTCCAGTCATTGTGGCTCTGTGGCCTAAAACATTTTGCCACCTAAAGTCATTGGCCCCCTCTGACCTCATCTGTGCTCCTTCATCACCTCCACTCCTGTCATTGTGCCACGCCTGACCTCATCCTGCCGCCGGACCTCCGCTCTCAGTCATTGTCCCTCTTGGGCCCAAAACATTTTTCCACCTGCGAATGTCTTTGCCTCTCCCGACCTCAGCTGTTTCTCCGCATCACCTCCACTCTCTGTCATTGGCCACTGCCTGACCCCATCTGCTTCCGCCGTGACCTCCGCCTCATCATTGGCCCCTCTGTGGCCAAAAACATTTTGCCCCTGCAGAAAATCATTTTGCCACCTCTGACCCATGCTGTTTTCTCCTGTCATCACCTCCACTCTCTTCATTGTCCACTGCCCGACCTCATGCTCCCGGCCCGGGCCTCCGCCTCATCATTGTCCGCCTTGGCCCAATACTATTTTGGGCCCCCTCAGAATGTCATTGTTCCACTCTCTGACCTCAGCTGTTGCTCCGTCACACCTCCACTCTCTGTCATTTTGCCACTGCCTGACCCAGCTTGCCGCCTGAAACCCCCGCTCTCATCATTGTCCGCCGTGGCCCAATACTTTTTTCCACCTGCAGAATGTATTGGCCACCTCTGACCCCAAGCTGGTTGCTCCTGCTCACCTCCCCTCTCTGTCTTTTTCCACTGCCTACCCAGCGCGCCCCGGACCTCCGCTCTCATTCATTTTGCCCTCGGGGCCTAATCAAATTTGCCACCGCAAAATGTCATTGTGCCACCCTACCTCATGCTGCTGCATCCTTCGTCCCCCACACGTTCATTGTGCCACGTCTGACCCCCATGCTGCTGCCGTGGCTGCTGCCCGGCCCTCCACCTGTGGCCACTCCTGTTTTCCCCCCCCAAATTTGTCATTGTCCACTGTCGACCTCATACTGCGCCGCCGTGACCCCAACTGTATCAATTTTTGGCCCCTCTTGGCCTAAACTGTTTTTTTGCCACCTCCAGAATGCCATTGTGCCCCTGCGACCTCATACCCGCCGCCCCCGGGACCTCCACACTGTAATTTTGGGCCACTCTGTGGCCTAATACTGTTTTTTCCACCTCCAAATGCCATTGTGCCCCCCCTGTCGACCCATACGCTTGGCCCGTGACCCCCACCTGTGTGATTTTTGCCCCTTGTGCCCTAAACTGTTTTTTTTTTCCCCCTCCATAATGCTTTTGCCCGCACCTCATACGCCCCCGTGACCCCACACGTATCATTGTGCCACCGGGCCCAAAATGTTTTTTGGGCCCCCTCCAAAATGTCAATGTGCCACTTCTTTACCTCATACTGCTGCCCGCCGGACCCCACACGTATCATTTTTGCCACTCTGTGGCCAAACTGTTTTTTTCCCCCCTCCATAAATTTTATTGTGCCACGTCTGACCTCATACTGCTGCCGCCGGACCTCCACACTGTACATTGGCCCCTCTGTGGCCAATACTGTTTTGCCGCCTCCATAATGTCATTGTCCCCGCCGACCTCAACTGCTGCCCGGGGGAGACCCCACACTGTGTGATGTGCCACCTTTTCCCTAATACTTTTTTCCGCCTCCCCCTAATTCATGTCCACTGTCGACCTCTACTGCTGCCCCCCGTGACCCTCCACACGTAACATGTGCCACCTGTGGCCTAATCCCGTTTTGCCGCCCTCCAAATGTCATTGTGCCACGCCTGACCTCACTGCGTGGCGCCCCGTCACCTCCACCCATCACTAATGTTGCCACTGAGCCTCACTTGTTTTTTTCCACTTTTGCTAGCATGACTTTACAGGGTACATTCCCCTTGATTTTTTTGGGCAGTTTTGCCCTCTTAAGTCCCAGGGGAATTTTATAGTAAGCGATTCAAAGCGGCGCAGCAGTGCGGCATACTAAAACACAACATTTTAAGAAGACCAAACCAACGCCCTCTGATATTTTCATGGCACAACTTCTACACACCCTGCAGCTCGGCAGCCTGGAAAAAGCTGTTTTTTTAACTTTCGTGCCGAAGTAATTTGGACCGAAAAGAATTTTGTCGGAAAATTCGGAGAAGTGACCGAACCGAATTTTTGAGAAATTCGGCCATCTCTAGTCAGGATGCAATTTAGAGATTTTTCAGTTTTTATTCCTTTCTCCCTGATATTTTTAACTATTGCTACACCCCCTCCCTCCACTCCACCCCCTGATTTATTACTAATTCCCAGCTCTCTATCTTCACTATCTTGCATGCTATCTTTGTAGTTACCCTCCCCCCCAGTCTCTAGTTTAAATATTCCTCCAACTTCCTGGCCATTTTGTCCCCCCAATACAGCTGCACCCTCCCCATTTAGGTGCAGCCCGTCCCTAGCATAGAGACTGTAGCCAAGACAGAAGTCAGCCCAGTTCTCCAAAACCCAAATCCCTCTTTCCAACACCAATTTTTGAGCCACTTATTTACCTCTCTAATCTCCCTCTGCCTCTCTGGTGTGGCTCGTGGAACAGGTAATATTTCTGAAAATATTACTCTGGAGGTCCTTGCCTTGAGCTTTTGGCCTAAGTGCCTGAAATCATTTTTAAGGACACTCCACCTACCTCTAACTTTATCATTGGTGCCAATGTGGACCATGACAGCTGGATTCTCACCAGCCCCACCCAGCAGTCTGTCAACCCGATCCGCGATATGTCGAACTCGGGCCCCAGGTAAACAACATACTGTTCGACGATCCCGGTCTTTGTGGCAGATTGCCCTGTCTGTGCCCCTAATTATGGAGTCCCCAACTACTAGCACCTGTCTAGCCTGACCTGCACTCCTATTTCCCATCTTACTGGAGCTGACAGGGGTAGTGTCTTGCTGCAGCAACGCTATTTCTGAGCTGATATCCCCCTCATCTACCAATAAATGGACTTTGCCCTCAAACTCTTATTACCAGTTTTCCCTGATGATTACTGAATTTTTCCCAAGCATCCTTGCCTTGGTTTTTCAGAGGAGATAACTTCCTTTGAGAATCAGTTGAGTTATGGGGTAACACATAGGCATACACTTCATCCAAGATGCCATTAGAATATGGTAATAAAAAAGTTCCATTGGATTCACTTAAGAGCTTAGAGAAATTGTCTAACCATCCACTGCTCGCTTGCGCTATAACTGCTTTACAGCTGTTTTCCGGATTGTAGTTTGACTTATACATGAAAAAACTATAATAAAGTATTTACTTTTATTTTAAACAAATGTTACATATAACTGTTTCAATATTTTGTTATTCTATGATTTTCTAAATCGATCAATCGATAAAACATCATGAAAAGTTCTTGCATTCTGTTGAAAATGTTCTGAAAGATTCAAGTGAAATTGTCTGTTCACTGTATGCCAATAACATGATGTTACAAATTTACACAGTTGCAATGTCAAAAAGGACTAAATTAGAGCTTCTGATTCCAAAACCATTTATTTATTTTCAGTTCATTCCCATCAATGTATCACGCTTGAATGCCATTCTACTAGAAAAGCCATTCTTTAACTGGCACAAATAGAGCTCATTCTCATTACAGTGATTTTGAAAAATAACTTTGGTTACCATCCAATAAATATCCTGACATTACATCTTTTCAATAGTGTTCACATCTTAAAAAGTGCAAAGATTTCCCCTCCCCCATCATTTAAACGGCATAAACTATAATTTCAGCAAAATCAAGCAAAGACCTAATCAAGCTTTAATTTGCTAATTACTTCTCAATTTGATTAGATCTGGCAGCTAATCATCTCTGGAAATTTAAAGTCAATCTTCCACTCACATTTGCAAATCAGGGACTCTGTGAATAAATGGGGAATATTGGAAATAACTTCCATTTAATAAGGAAATATGAACAATTTTATAGAATTTCTATCTAAACAAATCGAATGTAAATTGATTGAAATATTATTCTGTGCACAGTTCAGATTCTGTTAGGAAGAAGCCATTTCATCCAATGTTAAAAGCAGTTTTCATTAGAACACAAGGCAGGCATATGCTACACTGCACAAATACAATATAACTCAAAAGGACAATGAAAGTCAATTGGTGAGTGCACAATGCATTTAGGTAAACACATCTCAAAATTTGCTTTGTCTCTGTGTCTAAATCTCTTCAGTTCTTTTAACACAAAATATTTTACATTACAGTCCAGGCCAAGTTGTAATATTCTATTTTAAACAGAAAGTTTTTTTTTATGGTTGACAATGTTAAGTTTATTTACAATTCTAACTGTGTCTAAGGCAATCTCAGGAAATTTCACCAGTAATGGAGCCGTAGTAGTAGAAGAATTGACAGGTCTTTCTAAGATGCCTTTCTATGAGAGTAAAAATGTACAGGTTGGCCACAGTATACGTTCTTGCTAGTTAAACAACAGACTAAAATCTTGGCCTGCTTTGGACAATTAGAAGGGTTGACAAAAAAACTAATCACTGAGTGTCCCTTTGCTGGATCCCCCAAACTTTACTCTCTGTGGGTACCTGTTAAAAGTATTCAAGCAAAATGAAAAATTTCATGATGTAAAATTAAAATCCAATTCTGTTCATGCAATTCATCAAAGTATTGGGTCATTCAGAGCGAGTTCTTTGTAGTTGCTCTTTACTCTACTTAAGGAATATAAGCACAATATCTGAAAAAGGATTAGCAAACCAGACAACCCTTTTTTTTTCTTAGATTGAAGCCACCACATAAAGGGGTTTTCCCACCTATCTGATTGGCTTTAAACATATGTGTCGGAAGAAAAAGTAAAGACTTTACCAATGCAATGCCATTTCCTGATTTGTGCTCATTCAAAATTAGAGCAATTCTTACCCCCTGTTTGTTTACAGAACGTTTTCTAGGCTGCAAACCACCTATCTCTGCTCTAGCAGCCATGAAAGCGATGGGGACATCACTCTTTGCTGTGTCTTATCAGCAACACAGGAGCTTAAGTATGTTTCTTACTGACAAACTTAAGCCTTTAGAGCTCTTTAACCTTATGCCCTGCTGTTAAAACCCCCTCCATCACCAATGTCCCTATAACAGGCTCCGCTAGGAATAGCAGAGCTGAAAAGTTAGTCACTGCTGTAGAACCAACCACAGCCTGAACAGGAAGTGGGAATGCGAAGTTGGCTGTGAAAAACAGGCTCTGTGGAACAGGCTGATGGGGGAAAAAATGAGAAGAAATGTAATACTATTTTATAAAGTTACTGACAATTAATGCAGTGCCTGTAAGTAAAATAAAACTGTAAACGTTTCAAACATCATGATAAGTAAGACACTAGTGAAAAAGCTTAACAGCAAGATACACATATGTAATCGCTATTGAAAGTGTCATTTAAAATAATTATTTTGATAGAAACTTTTAGTGCATAGTCCTAATTATCATTAGGAATTTTTAGGGTCATAAATGAATGATGTTTAATGTCTGGGCTTATAGAGATGAACTAGTTCACACCAGTATGCAGAAGAGAGAGAAAAATAGGAAAAGAAACAGTATGGCATTGGGTAAGAGCCAATACTACACTGTGGCTTTTCTGCATACTAATCTGAACTGGTTCTAATCCAATGTGTAGTGTTTTATTTACCCCTACTCATGGGTAGGTAGGTGTGTGAGTAATTGTTCATTGGTTATCTGCACGTGTACAACTTCTCCCATATAGTGCTTGGAGAAGTTGCCAATACTGGGAATAGGCTTTTGACCAGCCATTGAGCTAGTAGTATAGCTGTGTGTCTGTGTTTTATATGTTGAATTTATTTTTTTAAATATCCTATAAACATATCTTAATATCTAAAGCCTTACAATTAAAATTGTACAAATAATTGATAAGCCATCATGGTTCTATCAATCCTTACATATCAATAACTTCATTTTAAATCCATTCTATAAAGTTCAAATGTCGACCCTAATAAATTAATTATATTAGCTCATTATTGTTAAATACTGTTTGCAGAAAAATGCTTTTATACTACTTCTACTACAATTAGAGTAAAACTGTAGTACATCTTTTTACCTTTATTAAACTTTAAGTACAATCACTTGGGACACAGGACACAGATCTATAGCACAGACAAATGACAGCAAGAGTAAAATTAATCATTGCAAGGCATGCTATGTTCTAGTGATAACCTAACAATGAACCAAGGGAGTAGGCTTAGGTGAGCTAGCTGAAAATACAGTAATAACCAGTGTATCAAGAGTACTAAAGGGCTTAGTAAACTTACTTAAAGCTTAAAAGAAGTATATCAGGCACAGACTATAAGAACTGGTGAAAATGTGATATACCATGTGGCCTCTGTGTTATAACATGCAGCTCCAGTGTCAGCAGGTTTGGTTCCTCTACAATTTAGATGTCTTTATGATAAATTGTGTCTGAACATGTACAGCAGTACAGGAAATGCTGAATATTATCAAACAATTGTTATTTTTAAAGCAAGCCACAACAACTATTTTATGAGGACATAACACTCATTAACGTACATAAATATAGATATAGGCTTTATGATCCACAGTGAAGAAACTTATACACAGTTCCAATACACATGCAATAACTATGTACTGTAAATAGGTTTCCCCATCACAGCAAGTGATATGTATTTGTTTGGACACGGACACAAATTTTGGACATGGATGGACATACACTTTGTTTTCATTTGAAGGTATCCACATTAAAATTGGATCAAGAGTTTAAGAGTTTCAGCTCCTTAACATCCGACACCCTGTTATTAAAGGGACCAAAATAAATTGGACAAATTAAGTCATTGTAAATAAAATGTAAATTTCTAATACTTGGTTGAAAACTCTTTGTTGGCAATGACTGCCTTAAGTCTTGAACTCATGACATCACAGACACTGTTTTCCTCCTTTATGCTCTGCTGTTCTCCTACTCAACGGTGTTCAGTGCCTGGTTTGTTTAGACTTGTTTAGACTTCAACGAATTGAAAGGCATGCTCATTTGGGTTGGGTTCAGGTTACTGACTTGTCCATTCAAGAAAATTCCACTTATCTGCTTTAACAAGCTCTTGGGTTGCCTTGACTTTAAATTTTGGGTCACTGTCCATCTGTATTATGAAATGCCAACCATTCAGTTTGGCTGCATTTGGTTGGATTTAAGCACACAGTATCAGTGTGTGTATATTGTGTGGATTGTTATGTATATATATATATATATAATATAAATAGTAAAGCGCAGAGTGACATCGGTTGGGTTGCCTGGAGCTGCCCCGACATAGTGGCGTACGTCAGGTAACCTGCTAGAAGCGTGCCACCTGGGGCCTGGTCTCGGTGGGGGAAGCCAGGTGTTGTCAGTCGGCAACATTAGGTTGCTTACATCTGTACATAGTACGGCTGTGTTCCATAATTATTTGGAAGGAGCGCTTATAGTCCAAAAACAGCATCAGTAGGAGTGGGTGGCCCTACCCACTATCAAGTTCCCATAGTTTTTTACAAGCCTTATAAAAAGCCTGTTTCTCAGTAATACAGGGGTGCGTCGCCTACCTGAGAAGTGGAGCGAGCAGAGGAGCTGGAGAGAGGACTCTGGGCCCCCAAAGGCCTATAAGGAATGCCTAAAGTTGCGCGAGCATACAGTTGCTGCTGCTAAGTCCAGAACGTTCGAGAGGGGCTCTGTGTGATATAGTCAATGGGCCATACAGGCTAGGGTTTTTGTTGCATCTGTTGCATTTGTACTGACCTTGCCTGTGGAATAAAACTGGCTGAGGTGCCAAAGATTTTATTTGCCAACACCGATCTTCTGAAGACGCCGATCCTGTGAGATAAGGTACCCACAAGGATTGTCCCAGCATTACTCCAAGCATGCTGAGTCATCCAATATATATATATATAGTATAAATATATATATCATATATAAATATAAATATATATATATGTAAATATATATAGATAAAATAATATATATATAATATATATATATATATAGTATATAAGTATATATATATATATATATATATATATAAATATACATATAAAAAATCGCAGGGGGGGGGGGGGGGGGGGGGGGGGGGGGGGGGGGGGGGAGTATTGGGAGGTTTCATTTATATAGCTGTTGCATGTCTTTACTTTTTCTTGAAAAGAGCTGCTCTGTTTTAGTGATTGGTGGTAGTCGTGTCCTAACTCATCAGTAAATCTACTAGCACAGCCCATATATGAAAGTTACAGGATATTTACAAGGATATGCTATAAAATATCCACAGTAAATGAATGAATGAACAATTAAATAAATATAGAATATATACATAAATGTCTTTGAAGTTGAATTAAGTTGTAAAGATAAGTGGGAAAATAAAGAAACCTACTGTTCTGTTTAGTAATGCATGTGTTAAATAATCTAACATTTAAATGGGGACAGTATAAATAAGCACTTTTGTAATTAGTTTGCTTTACCTTTATAGGTCCACTTATATATAGATATGAGCTAAACTGTGTGCATCTACAGCTTATTTCTGCATGAGTTTGGTCGGGACATGCCCCTTTTCTGAATTGGCTGGCTGACATTTCATTCAGCCTGTTGGAACATGCCCCCGGACAGGAACCGCCCGGACACCCCCCTGCTCTGTGATTGTTTGCCTGCACACTCTGTGTTTACTCCCTCCTAAGCTGTGAGAATCGAGCTGCCTGAGATGGCTGTTTGTGTATAATGAAGGCTGTCTCAACGTCTCTCTATGTGATGGCTCTCCAGTAATAGTTCTATGTACTGAGTAACTGCTAGATTCACTCTCCCCTCATATAACACAGTCTTATACCCTGTACTCCCCCCATATAACAAAAATGAAAATTAAACTGATTTTGCTCAAGTCTGCAAAAGCTTCAAACAATAACACCCCTTTAAATACACAAAATGATATCTGCTGCATTGTGTGTTTGAAATACTGTAATAGCTATTAGTTGTCTCGGGAGACCTATTTATTTTTACTTATTGTATGAACATAAAACATCATGATCCACCAATTACTTTGATCCTATCTTGAATTCACATACTTACAGCAAGTGTCCAGTCATGATCTCATAAGTGATCTGTAAGTTAAATCCTACAGAGGATGCTTACCTGCTATATATTTTTTGCAGCTATCCATTCTATAAGAGTAGAACTATGATCTGTGATTACAGTTTAGCTGCATTGCCTACACGATGTCTGAGGTAGTCTGAGAAACACCTCCTGGGTCCCTCTTGGTTTAGGCTGCTGCACTCTCCCACCTCCTGCAGCTGTGCCTGCTCAGCTTGGCTACTGTCTATAAACACAAGCCTATAGGCTCACCAGGACGACAGAGAAGGTAAAGCTAATTTCTACCAACACAATGACAGAATGACCATAACATACAGACTAACAAACCACCAGTGAGAAAAAGAAGCTAATAAGGTACCTGTTATACATACAGTATACTAAGGCAAATACTTATTTGTAAGGGGAAGCCTGTAGTGTTACTTTAATACTGTACAATGACATTTACTCTATTGTTTAGCATTAGTCCGACAACATAAATACATATCATTCTAATCAGCACACAATATTTTTAGATTAGTCGCTCAGTACTGCTAAAGTATCACTGACAAATATTTTCTTGAAGGGAAAATGTCATAAGATTATAATATCAAGACTTCAACGACCTCAACAGGATCAAGTTGACTGTGATTGAATGGAGCAAGTAAAAAAAAAAAGTCTGAGGATTCATTTCAGATATATATTTTACTGATGTGATATAGATGTATGTTGATAGTATGTATTTGGAGCAAGTCTTCACTTTCTGATACTTTCCTTTGTGAAATTATCTCAAGAGGTTTCATATTGTGCATGAATGCATTCATCTTCTTTCTGTCTTGACATAATGGGATTTGCAGAGTACATCACCAAGATTATGATGCTAAAGTTTACCTATCTACAGTCTGAAGACATCTTACTTATGATTGACTGAGTTACTCCAAAACGGGATATCCCTGTGTTCTACTGGTGGCTTTCTCCAAGAGATAACCATTACCATAAAACAGGTATCTTAAAGATGATTTTGAGGACAGTGGGTGCTAAGTATTTTTCTGTAACCATTAAATGGACGGGAGCCATCTCAATAGCCACCTACACATCCTTTTTTATCAGGATTGTAATACCAGCAAATAATAATCCCTAGGTCCAATCCAGGTGGGTTGTAGAGCAGGGTTCTTGTGCGCATTACAAAATTATTAGATTTACCTATTGTCATGTTTGTAACCGTAGTAGGAGCCCGAGAATGCCCAAATCCCATCGGTCAAACTAAAAGAATATAGTTTTATGAATGGCAAATAACAGGGGGTAGGAGATGTTATTGATTTTGTACTGTGGCCCAGGAGTTGCACCTTTGTACTGGATTTTCCGATTATTTTCACTTTTGCATTTCCTTTTAAACAGCTATTTTGTTAAACAAAACATTTAGTGCCACATGTATGAAACTGTTTAGGTCTAAAACTCACTCTTTTATTCATAGAAACCTATGGGCAAAAAAAGTGAGTTTTAGACGTAAACAGGTTCATTCATGTCACCCATAGTACTTTTTTTTTGGAATATTTCTTCTCTCTGGTAGATACCAACAATAAATTATAAGATTTTAGACAATGTCCTGCAAATAATAAAATATCTTCTAAATTTGAGCATGTAAACAGATTAACACCAATATACTCTGCTTATTTGTTTTTATAAAACTTTTTTTTTTAAATAAAGTTTATATTAGGCCATGTATATCAAGTTTGTTGTCTAAATATGTGAAACATGTTTTTTACACAGTTGACATAATGGGGAAAATTAACTATGGCAATTTGCACCAAAGCACTAGTATATATGGTTTACACCACATTTATTATGAACTTTAGACAATTGTTAGACACATCTGTGCCACATCCAACAAAAGGGGTTTGGCTTAACATGCAAAGCTGTGCACCAAAATAAATACATTAAAATTTTAGCACAATTGTAGGAATAAATTAGGGAAACTAAAAATGGTGTAAAATTAGACATAAATGTATATGTGCCAAATTTATCATACAGCATGGGCCACTGTGATCTGTCTGGCACATTCTTAGATTATCCAGTCTACATAGGTTTACACTAAGTATTCAAAAGTATCAATACATCTAGCTTATAGTTTTAATAAGAAAATAAACATAAAAAATGATATCTAACTCAAAAAGGAATTGGAAAATCAGAAGCAATGTCATAAAATAGTATTTGACTTATAACGTAAGTGGTTGGAAAATCAGCAGTAAGTGAATGTAAACCTGCCTGGGATAAACCTGTATCTACTGTATGTATCGTAAGATAAATATACAAAGAAAATTATATAAACACAGAACAGATGGACCATATGGACCTTTCCTGCGGTCAGTCTTCACTGTCTCTGTATGTGTGGCATGAAAGTTTTACTAAATGGACTTGTAATACATTGTCACTAGTATAAAAGTCTTTCTGTCAGGTTTTACTATGTTTGACCAAAGTTCATAACTGTGGAAAAGGGTTATCACCATAAAAAGACCCTTTAAAGCTATATCATGTACAAGATTACAAGTTCAGAATTTCATGACCCCTGACAAGTCAATTACAGTGCAAAATTAAGCACACTACATGCAAATGTAAGGCTTTGACCTTCAGTGATCCCTTTCGGTTAGTCAGAAGTGTCCAGAGGGGCCTCATATCATACACTCATACTCATTAAAAGAAATCTTTGCTTTTAATAATTCAAAGAAGCAAGGGGAAATGTGCATTATTTCATCTCCTTTATGAGATGGCCTAATTGGGAAGAACTCAATTTACATGCAATCTTCCAACCTGGATCGGAAAATTGGAAGTTAAGTAAACGAACTTGGGTAAATTACCCCATGGGATTTCATTGACTCAGCAAACTCATTGATGTCAAGTATGAGACTAGTGCCAATAAGGACAATTATTCTAGCAACAGCAATGTTAGAAAACTAGAGTTTATTATTTAAGTAAAAGTAAGAAAATTAAAGAATCTGTGAGTCCTGTTTTGTGGCTCCTTATATATACCGCAATCTTCTTACCACAAATATTTAAAAACTAGGTACAGTAAATGTTTCTCAGCATTTAGAAATGGAAATGACCTTTATTTGGAAAATAATTTAATGCGGGAAAGCCCTCACCTCAGCTACAGACTGGCCCACCAAAATGCTGAATAATTCTTTAGGAGGACTAAATAGAGATTCAGAAATGAGTTTCCAAAGTTTGAAGCTGACTTTTTCCTATTATGGAATATTGATTTTACTTACAAACGTATAAGTGCATGTTAAGAATAAGTCATCTGCACATAGCAGCATCATTTAGAATGTGATTAAAAGTGGACAAGCATATGTTCTGCATAAATTGATGGTAATCTTTCTCTTGAACTGTTCCTCATTTCTAAACGTTACTGCCACAAGCTGAAGCAGATTTTATTAATATTATATGTGATAGATCAACACAAAGTAGCAAGTATTTGTGAAGTATAAAGAGAATTATACGTGTTTTTCCAAATGTCTGTTGATTAAGAAACTGAGAAGGGTGACATGCATTTGTATTCACCCCTATGAGTCAATATTTTGAAGAACCACCTTTAGCAGTAACTACAGCTGCAGTCTGTTGAGGTCTGTCTCTCCCCGCTTGGCACCTCTAGAGGCTGAAAGGTGTGACCCTTCTGCCGTGCAAAATAGCTCTAGCTCAGTCAGATTGGTTTGGCGAATGTTTTTGAACAGCAATTTCCAAGTCATGTCACATAATTTTAATGGGATTTAGCTTCTTGGCTGCTTCTCTAATTAGTGCTCTCCTTGTCTTGCCTGTTGATTTAGGTGGACGTCCATGTCTTGGTAGGTTAGCAGTTGTGCCACACTTCTTCCATTTATGGATGGTGAATTGAACAGTGCTCTGTGAGATGTTTAGAGCTTGGGCATTTTTTTTTTTACAATGTAAGCCTGCAGTACATGTTGGCCCTACTGTATCCCTGGCTGTGTGATGTGTTTCTTGGTTTTCAGGATGCTATTTGTTAACTGATGTTCTCTAACAAACCTCTGAGACCTTTACAAAACAGCTGCAGTTATACTGAGAATAAATTACATAGATGTACTCTATTTACTAGATAGGTATCTTCTACAGGCAATTGGTTACATTTGATGTTATTTAGGGCTATCAGAGAACAGTGGGTGGAATACATATGCATGCCAGACATTTCACTTTTTTAATTTGCAAAAAAATTGAAAAGCAGGTGTCATTTTCTTTACACCACAAATATTTGCTAGTTTGTGTTGCTCTATCACACACAATATCAATAAAATACATTTCAGTTTGTGGCTATAACATTTAAAAATTAGGAACAGTTTAAAGAGTATGAATACTGTCACAACTAAGCTCATGCTTTTCTATGGTAGGCCCAAGGGGCACTATTGCAATACCTCCCTACTTTATGTCACAGCACTGATCTAAATAATTTTGGAAAATCATTAACAAATTAAGATGAAATATTGGATGAACACCATTATAGATTGTCTGTAAAAGGTTGCTTATGATCTTTTGATAGGCCTATATTCCAAGTATCTATTTGAAGGATAGTAGTGTAACAGTACTACACATACAACATATTGTTACAAAGTAATCAACTCTGTATTAGGCCATTGGTTCCTTAAACTTAGATTAATTCTTCACGACCCAGTCTACAAGTTCCAGGGTGGGGAGCCTTCTAGAATCTATCAACCTGTCCTAATAAGTGAACTGTGAAGAAATCTGCTACATAAAGACCGTGTCACTTAAGAGAAATCAATTTTCAAGATGCAAACTACAACTAAAACCACTATATACAAAATGTAATTATAATGCTTGAAAGCATTGAAAACGCTTTTTGTTGCAGTTATTGCTCTTACAATTTACTGTTAATATAGAGAATCTTGCAATTTACAGCTTGTGTTAAAAAGACCAACATCACAGTTCAAGGCGCAAGATAAGACTTGCAGAGCTAATAGAAGAATTTCAGCTGAAGCTCAGTGGTTTAATATGACTTAATTATTCCCTACAGCATCATTAAAAGTATAAAGCAGATAACAAGTGTACCTTCTTATATCCAAGGCTTCAACTGCTAATGCAGTAAATTTACTGTAAATCCAATGTTTAGGTATGGTTAGTAAGAAGCAAAAAACCCATGAGAACCACAATTCTGAATGCTTGCTAAATAACACTCCAAAAATATACTCACTATATATTTGTGCATTGCTGGTTGCTAATTTTGGCACTAGGTAGTGCATGTAATGTATTGAAAATGCGTCAAAATATCTTGATGTTTGATCTAATAGCTTACTACATTGCACCAGCCATTCATCCATCCTCTTGTATGTTGTGTCTAACTTTTTGTGTCATATTTGCGTCATTGTGTTACAATGTTTTTGACAGGAATTGTTCCATATTTATGTCATTGGTGTTGTTGCTGCTTTTTTATCAGCAAGACCCAGACGTTTAGCAAAGGATGCGTCAATAAAATTGGAAGCTGACCCAGAATCCACAAAAGCCTTCCCAGAACCAGACCAAGACGAGTATGAGACCTTAACTGGGAGCAGCAACTTTTTGGATGCAATAGTAAATACCTGTTCGCCTAGGTGAAATTCCTGCAAATGACATAGGCGCTGAAGATTTCCGGCCTTGTCTTCTCTTTTGGAGCACTCCCGGATGGCGTGTCCATTCTCGTCACCGTAGAAGCATAATCCTTGGAAACGACGAGAAGTTCTACAGTCGCTAGCAGCAGATGCAGAAGAAGCTCCCACTTGCATTGGCTCCTCGGAGCTTATATCAGAAACAGCAGGTGTAGAGCAGTGGGCCACCAGGACGGGAGCCTTTTCCCGACATCTCTCCCTAAAACTTCTGTCCAGATGAACGGCTAGTGCCATAGCCTCATCCAAAGTACCAGGGGTAGGGTAAGCCACTAACATATCCTTCACATGGTCAGCTAACCCTAATCTAAACTAGCATCTAAGAGCTGGATCGTTCCACCCAAACGGAACACACCAGCGGCAAAATTTTGAGCAATACTCCTCCACAGTCCTTTTACCCTGCCTCAAGGTGGTCAGCTGAGCCTTGGCAACAGCTTCCCTATCAGGGTAATCAAAAAGTATGCCCAAGGAGACAAAGAACTTGTCCACAGAAGAAAATTCTGGCGATTCAGGGGGTAAAGAAAATGCCCACTCCTGAAGTGGCCCTGAAGAAAGGTCATAACGATTCCCATGCTCTGTTCCTCATTGCCCGAGGTATGCAGGCGGAGCCTAAAATACAGGTGACATCCTTCACTAAATGTCAAAAAGGCCCTTCTGTTGCCCAAGAATCTATCAGGCAATTGAATCAAGAGTTCCACAGGGGGGGCAGGAATACAGGAATACTCTGAATTAGGGTAATCTCCTGCTGTTGTACCCTCAGTGCCAGATCCTGAACTAGCTGGGTAAGCCCCTGCATCTGCTCTACCAGAGCTATCATGGGGTTCATAGCAAGTGGAGAGCAGAGACAGTTTCGGCCTGTGATAATGTCACGTCAAGGGAGGCACAGTGAGCCCTGACTGGAACCTAGCCCACTGTCCCTGCCTACTTGACGTGCTGCCCTAGGTGGCAGATGCCAACTGGCCGACATTCCCTGCACTGCTAGAGTGCTATGGCTGTCAGGAGGAAGAAAGGTCAGACAGTCCGGGTCAATACCAAATCAGGAACGCCAAGCCACAAATCAGAACCAGAGAGAAAACGTAGACAAGCCGAGGTCAAACATGAACAGGAGTGAGGTACAAAATCAGAATGCAAGACAGGGTCAGGAAAATAAGCAGAGGTCTGGTACACGGATAAGCAAACACAATATTAAGCACAAGTAACACAAGGCAGCCAGGAGAATATCACAGGTTTCTGCAACACTGCAGGAGTTTAAATGTGATTCCCGGACACCGCCCCAGCAGCTGATTGGAGCGGCCTCCGGGTCCTCCCATTGGCTGGTGCGACATGCCCCCTGTCCAGAATGGCTGGGCCTTTGTCACTCACAGACCTTCCAGCAGACTCTCTCTCCGGGTGGGGTCGCAAATCTGCTGCTGCAGACTGTTGTTCCATGCAGACTGAGCGCCGCCTAGCCCTGACAATATATCCTTGTATATGAGAGTTAGGCATTATGTGAGCCTGCAAATGTCGCCAAATAACAGCGTCTGGGTGTGGGAAAGATGTAGCCAGCAATACCAAACTCCCTAGCTATTGATGTCTATGGAGAGGAAAATGCTATCTAACTAAGAGCAGTCTGTACTGTACAGAGAGTGAGCTGAAAATGGCATTCACAAGGCAATACAGTGAAATATATATAACATGGTGTAGTGCTAAGATATTAATTGACCATCCGGAATCCATATTTACAGTATCTCTTTAAGAATATTAGATGGTAATAGCTAATCTTTAAGCTGTAAGCTGAAATGTTTAGTGAGAGACACATAACCCTGTACACATAGGTCTGTTATCAGTGTTGTGAGAACGCTGCACCATGGAGATTAGGGAGTATGTTTATAATATTACCCAGCAATATTTAGGAAGAAGGATGGGAAAGCAGATGTTCATGGCTTATTACCGGGGGTGTTCAACATCTGGTGCTGGATTTTTCCAGTGCCAGGTTAACCTCTGAAGAACTGGCCATTTGGAGGGGGAGGCCTTATACTTGAAAAATACTGATCTGTTAGCTTGCATAACACTTGGTTGCACAGGCATTTGTTTCAAATGAGATATAAGCTGAGAAAGTTTGCTGCGAGGTTAGAAGCATCTTGATCTGCGTGCTATCGGGGACGCCCGTGACACAGTGTGGTCCCAGTGATGTCTCTGTCATCGCTGTTTGCTTCTCACAGTTGATGTTATGGACCGATGAAGTATATAATTCCTGGTGAAGCTTTGACTTGTTTAGAGGTGTAATGTAGGTATTTAACCAATATGTAATCCATATTATGCGTGCTTTGCCTTTGTAATCTATATTATGCAAAAGTATACACAATATCACACTATCTTCTTTTAGTCTTATGTTATCACTGAATTCTTCATGTAATAAAGTTAATAAAGCATTTGATGTTGCCTTCTTTAAAGCCGTATCCGACCCTTTAAAATAGTTGGCAAAACACATGGTCTTGTGATTTTAGCAGCCAATGAGACCCCTACGCCTCACCTATGCTGTTTTTGACACTTCTCTGCACTGACTGGATGGCCGCCAAAAGTGCAGAAAGCCGCTGAAAACAAAACTGAAAATGGCGTGTTGAACTAGAAGTAGAACTTTACTCGAACGAACAGTAAAATGTTCGGTTCGAGTTCTAAAAATTCGAGAAGTTCTACTAGAGCTTAACTTTTCTAGAACAGTTCGATCAACATTATTTAGGACTTCTTCAGATAAAGTTCTTTTGTGATTTTTGTGGTTGTGTTTTTGTCAAAATGCAGAATGCTCAAAGTGTGATGTGTTTTCTGGCTTTTTTCCATGTTCTTTGTTTTATTTTAAAGATATGTAAAATGTATAAATAAAAAACACACAGCAATCGCTTGCAAAAGAAACCAAAAAACATGAAATTTAGAAATGTAAAATAC
Source organism: Phyllomedusa bahiana (assembly GCA_025379985.1). Lineage (NCBI taxonomy): Eukaryota > Metazoa > Chordata > Amphibia > Anura > Hylidae > Phyllomedusa > Phyllomedusa bahiana. The sequence continues at coordinate 91,544 of JAODAL010008108.1, forward strand.
CAAAAGGAGCACAGTAAAAAAAAAACTATAAGGCAGCTTTACTATGGGGATTGCACACACATGGTTTGAACTGTATTTACTATTTGTTTTGACTCTTTTTTATATTGAAATTATTGGCACTAAATAGAAAAAACAAAACTATAAAGTTACACCATAGTGACTAAAAGTGAGGCAAAATTATCAGTAACAATATGAGCCACTGAGATAAATTTGGCACATTTTACACTTTTAGTATTTGTAAATCTGCTCTTGTGTGAGAAGAAAGCCTAACACACTAACTTTTCTACACAGTTATGCAAACTGATACTAATACTGTGAGCATCTTGGCAATTAACAATATCTTCTGCATGAGGAAATCATTATGCAATTATATCTACTTTCACAACTTGTAAACTCTGTTCTTTAGCGAGATCAGCTTTTCATTCATGGTTATTCAATATAATTCCAGCAACTAAGGTAAAGTATCTGCCAGCGGGAGGCCATAAATGAGTCCTGCTGCTGTTTTTATTATCACTGATTTCAAATACTTATCCTGTTGCTCAAATAATTCCAGCATGTCAGTTGTGTTTGCCTATTGTTACAATGAATCCAGAGAAATAGCCAGTGTGGCCACACCAGTAATACAAAGCACAGGTTATAAGATCTCTACACAGAAGAATAGATCAATTTATATTTTTAGCAAAGTCAAAATGTTATGTGACTGGAGAGGTCATTGATAAGCACGGTTTTCCTTTAGCACTAGAGTCATTGTGAGATCACATTCAAAATGGCTGCTGTCAGTGATATTGGTACCTTCTACAAACACGTGAAAAGGGCACTTTAGACTTCCCATTACATCCTTCACTCATTGTGTTGGACACAGGCTCCGACTGGACACACAGGGAAGAGGGGGAAGTTGAAAAGGCCTGGGTCTGTTCCTCAGGGAGAAAGGCAAGGAGAAGCAGAGTGCAGTGCAATCATTTACAGTAGCTGTATGGTGGACCCTAACAATCAACTTCAGTGATGGGCACCCAAAAAATAACTCCCCTGGTGGGCCCCATGTATTAACTCTACTGGTAAGCCTCAGGCACCCCATTCCAACTCTGGACACCATTGTACACTTTTAGTGGAGGTAATAACATAAATCTTTTTTTGGCATTAAGACCATTTTCCATGGTAAACATAGTGGCACGTGGGGCTGAAACAAACAAAAAAACAGACATAGGAAAAAGGTGATAAATGGAACTTATTTAGTCTTATGGTTTTAGTTGTGTGACATACGGTTATCTCGCCCAATTTGTTGTATTGTAATGCCCTGATGGCAGACCTACACCTGATCGATCTATCAGTAACCAATAAATCTGCATCTGCATTTCTCTCTCCTCTTTCTCTGTGTGTATATATATATATATATATATATATATATATATATATATATATATATATATATATATATATAATAATTTTTTTCATGTAATTGTCAAGATATGTTTTACATCAACATAATCAGTTAAAATACATATAATAAAATTTCCAGATAGAACAAATGGAGATGAACACATTTATTGGAGCAGAAATAAAAAGCAGAGCATAAGAAAGGAATTAAGTTGCAGTAGTGAATGGTACAATTGTAACCCTGCATGCTTCTCATTCTGCTGTGAGCAATCATTCTGGCTCTATGATCAATGTACTATGAAAATACTTAATAGTAAGAGTCATAAATATAAAGTTTATGCAAAAGTTCAAAATGTCAGTACTTTTAATAAGTCGTTCCTTGTAGCAGCTTCTTAGGATAGATCCACACTCAAGATTCTCCAGACTTATATATGTAACATGCCCATAAACTACCCTTATCCGAAAGTGTAGCTGTAACCAAACTTCAAGGGGTTTTGTTACTTTTCAAAATCCCCTCTGTGGCTGGGCCATAGCCGCTAAAGTGGCCCAGAGAAAAAAGAGAGGCTGTGCTTTGGCAGTTCCCCAGTTTAATTTCTATCATTGTTCAAAGGAATTGGGTAAGAGGTGTATTTTTTCAAAAACTCCCATGAATACGGGGAAACCAGAAACAGCCATCTTCCCTTCCCATTCCAACCCTTTCCATAGCAGCACAAGGTGGTCTCAAAAAGGAATTTTTTGCAAAGTGGCAAAAACCCTTTAGCTTCCGATTGAACACATATGGAAACATGTATGCAAATAGGAGTATTGAAGTGCATTTTTGCATCTGTTTTTCAGTGTAAAAAGCACCTGAATGTATGAAAGTGTTTTTAGTGCATAATAAGGGCATCAAAATTTCGGGTCCCCCCGTCTATGTTTTGGCCCATTACGGAAAAAGGCACATTACTAATCGACAAGATGTTAAAGCTATAATGGGCTGGAAAAAAAAAAGGAAAGTCCTTAAAATGCATGCATGAAAAAAAATGTACTGACCCTGCTTGGGGGCCCACAGGGTTCCAGAAAAACTGTGCTTCGGCTTTTGCCTATGTGAAAAAAGGGGTGAAGCCAAAAATAATTTCCAATGTCCCAACACTGATTTTTCAACCGATCCCATCTAAAAAAAATTTCTTTTTTTTCTGATTAAAAAAAAAAAAAAATAAAAATCTGAACAATTTATTTTTAACATTATGTTGACGTTATTATGACAAAGTTGAAATGGGGCACAGTTTTAGGGTACGATTTTTTAGATCAGGGAAATTTTTGGGTTAAATCTGTGCATCATCATTAAATGGCCTTTTTTCGGCGCTCCTGAATTTTGGCGGCCCCAGAAAATAATTACAATGGGCAGGGTGAGATGTTTGTGCGACGTCTGACTGGATTGTAGGGTTGCTTTTGGCTGAAAAATCACATACCTCTTTTTACATAAACAGCGTTTCCTTTCACCTCAGTGTCTCTCAGCGTTCGGGGCAAAGGGAGTGCGTTGCTTGTTCCAAAAGCTCACGAAATTATTATATTTTTTCAAGAAAACTCTACTATTACTGTGATCCTTACAATTTATTTAATTAAAAAGGGAAATTTTTTATAAGTTAGGTAGAGAATTTAAAGGGCATCAACCCGTAAATCAGGGGGGTTGGGGGGGGGGGGCCCCCGGGGCGAACAAGACAAGCTCTAAAAAATACGGGAAAAAATTTCCCCAAAACTTATGTGACTTGCAATGCTTTATTTAACATTTTTCTTTTTAAAATATTTCAGGGATTTGGGAAACCCTAACTTTTTATACACTCTTTTCTAGAACTGCGGCCTTTTTAGATGCAAAACTCCATTTTATTATCAGTATCTTTTCAGATAGGTTTTTCATTTTCAATTTTTGCCATTCCCTTTTTGATATACCCACCTTCATTAAATTTAAAACCCACAATTTTATAGTCACCACGGTGAATTGAAAGGTCCCAAAAAAATCTTTTATTATAAATAAAAGCTCTATAAAAAAAATACTGGATAAATTTTCCCAAGATAGTGTAACTTTGCAATACTTTATTTTTAAACATTTTAAGAAAATTTTTCCGGGATTTTGGGGCAGCCAAATTTAAAGTACACATTTTTCTATAACCAGGCTCTTTTTTGGGTGAAAAACCCCACTTTTATTATCAAATACATTTCAATAGGTTTTCTTTTAAAATTTTGCCCATTCCACCTTTGTTTTGATATCAAAAAACCTTGATTTAAAATTTAAAATCCAGAAAAGTCGCACAGGTTGAAAGGTGCCCAAAAAATCCCTTTTTAATTTATCCGAAAAAATTTAAATATTTTTTTTTTGACTTTGGGCACTACGTTGTTCCATTGAGAAAATTGACATTTTAAATTTTTAATACGGATTTTTTTTGTCACCACGGTTTTGAATTGATAGTGGGCCAAAAAATCCCTTTTTAAAAATTAGGAATACATTTCAAGGGACGTGTTTTTTTTTTCCCACTGTGGCGCGGGCCAGCTTTGTTGTAGATCTATTTTGCAGTTATATTTGAATCCGCAATTTTTTTTTGTTTGGGGATTTGAATAGCTGTGATTTCCGTCTTTTAAAAAAGACTTTCCAAACTCTTCCATCCCTTTCAAATTTTTTTTCAAACAGGGCAAAAATTCGGGGAAGCACAAAGGGGGGTGGGCATGGAGGTAAGGACAAAGAAGGTCCCCTTCCAGTCCGGGCGACAACACGCAGCCAGGGATCATCATTGCAGGACCGCCCCTGTCACCGGGGTCAGGTGTAATTCGAAACAAACAGCTCCCCAATCTGTCCTTCGGTTAATCAACCTGCATCCGCAGTCTTCCCTCCTCGTCCTCCCACAGGGCCCACAAATGTCGCATCAGAAAACACCACACCCCGTCCAACAGAAAGAGCCCAAAAGTCAATCGGTGTACCCACCACTTGATAACCATTTTCTAAGACCCTTTGAGACAAAATGCTTTGGGGTCAAACATGTTAAAAAATAAAGGGGCCAAAGGGGATGTTTTTTCTCTGCCTGACCCCATTATGATCCCACAAGGAGGAAAGGGAAGCCGTCAATCGGCAAAAATCCCGGCGGGGGGCAACGCCTAAATCCCCTTGTTTGTACCCCGAAACCCCTGATCAGAATGTCGGGCACAAAGCCCCATTTTTATATGTTATGACGACTTTGGGGGGATCCAACGGGGGTTTTTTTCAAAATTTGTTCGAGGCTTCATAAACGAGGGGGAAGCGGGGGGTATGCATAGGGTTTCCCCGCCCCAAAAAGGAGAGGGCGGCGCAGAAGTGCTGATTTTCGCCAACCAGGTCAGCGCAAAACCGCTCCCGCTTACCCTAAAAGGCCGGACTCTCCCCGGGTTCTTTGGCAACCCTAATTCCCCAACGAGTCAAAAACCCCTTTGCCTAAACCATAAGAAAGGGGCAAGAACCTAGGGGGTTTAACCACCACCAAAAATTTTAGTCACATGCAGCGAATCAGGGTTGGGAAATGGGGGAAACATTTGGGCCAAAAAAAGGCCAGACCGACGCCGGGCCCCCAAACCATGCCCCAAAACCCCCTTTTCCCCCCCCTCCTCGCCCCCCCAAACCCTCCTCCCAGTTCCAGAGTCATGATCAGGGATCAGCCCCCCGCTTCCCTCCACCGTCCCCCGGTCCACCAACCCCCAGAGCCCCACCCTCCCCCTTCTCCTTCCGCCATTTGAGCCTGCAGCCGTACGGGGCCCATCTAGCAGCCCCCCTTCTTTCCGGGTTTGAGCAAAGAAACACTTTAACCCAAAACCCATCCAAAGCCAAAAGCCTGAATTCGGCATTCCCAGGCTTTTGGCCTTGGAAATTTTGCCTTTCCTTTGGGGACACAGAGGGGTTCCGCCACTCGGCCCTTGCCTCCCCCAATCAACCCGAGCAGCATTTCTTTGCCAGAAAACCCTCCTGCCCGGCCAGCCAGGTAAACAAAAAATTTTCAAGCCGTTGTCGCACTTTTGCCGGGAAAAGCCCATCGACCACCGACCAGGACTTAAAAGACGCCAAGGCCGCTATTTTCTCTGTGACAGCTCACTGGGTGAGCTGGGTGGGGTCCCCTGGGGGGTGACGGGGGTCTCAGCCGGGCACGCTCCCCAAAACCCGGGGAGGGGTGCGGGGTTTTTTCCCCCCAAGGCCTCTGGAGCATCACTGCCCAGAAAAAACCAGGCCGTGTTAAATTTTATCTGTTTGGGAGACTCCACACACGGGTCAGGAGCTTGCGGTTTCCCCCCAACAGACCGACGGGGGCGGGGGGCAAAAACCCTTGTGCCAGGCAAAGGTTGTGCGAAAACGGCGAAATCTGCTGGCCGCCCTTAAGATGGTGGCGGGAAAACACCCCCCTTGCCGGGCACATTCAGAACCTGTGCCAAAAAATTTTCAAAAGACAAACCCGGGGAAATGCCTGCTGAAAGGTAAATCAAAAGTTGATTTTCCGCCTTTTCGCCCCATGCTTTCCCGCCGGGCTGCGTTGCAGCGTCGCTCGCCTCCCCGTAAAAACCCTTCATTTTTGACGTGCAAAAGCGGAATTCCCCCCCCCAAATTCCAGCGTTTGGGGGCAGCAGCGAAATGCCATTACGCAGTGAAATGACCATGGGCCCGACAAACGGTGCGGAACTCGGGGGTTGAGCCACCAAAGGGGGGGGGCAGGTGAAAAAGCTCTGCCCTCCCTTCCATTTTTTAAGAAGCCCCCCAAAATGGTAGTGCGGACAAAAGCCCTTTTCAGATGAGCTTTGTGGGGATCTTATTCTGGAACAAACTTTTCCTCTAAACAACGGCCCCCCAGCGACGGGGAGGGGAAGGGAAAAGATCAAAACGGGGCCTTTCCTCCTCAACCCAAAAACCCACATTTTTCACAATTTCATCGTTTTTATTAGGCAGTGGTTCGGGTCCAATAGTCAAGGGGGCCCTCAGCCTCAGGGTGCATCATCTAGGGAAGTCAGGGGGTGTTTGAAGCTTCGGGCAGCGGGAGGAGGAGAGGTATTCCTAGACACCGAGTTACCGACGTCCCTGCCTTGGGAAAAAGGTTGGGGCGAATTTGAGGCAGGGGGGAAATGAAAATCAGTTTGCTATCCCCTGACCCAGGCTTGGGAAATCAAGGGTCCATCCTCAAAAATGTTTGGGTGCTCCATTTCCTCCAAATATCCCCGCATTAAGGGATCAAAATGAACAACATTTTTTGGGGGGCCACCCCCGGTCCCCGGTACAAAAAAAAAACTACACTTTCCTTCCACCCCCCCAAAAAGAGATAAAAAGGGAGGGAAAGGAGAACTTGTTTTAGATCAACTGGAGACATCTGTTGCGTCTGCTTTACGTTCCCCAAAAATCCGGGGGAACAACTCGCGCTACGCATAAGTGCCAAAAGGCGAAACGGGAGCACAGGGAAGGTGGGGGAAGCCCAATTTTGGGGAACCCCTGGGAATCTTTGTTTACCCCCTCACCAAAGCATGCAATGCGGGGCCCCTCCAACAACAAGTCACTTTAAAATCGGTGCACGACTTTCCGGTTCAACCGTGTTTTTGTATGTTTTTCCGACCCAAAAACTTTGGGGATCCAAAAAAGAAAGAAAGGCCCAAACTGGTCGTCACGCCATAGAGGTGTTTCCTGCCCACACCGCGTCATATCAGCGGCCTTCAGAAAAAAGTGGGGAGTCTTACAGACAAACCACCCGGGTTTCCCCAAAATAATGTGGACGTTTGACTTTATAGATAACGGCATGGGTCTCTGATGAGTTGGGCCCCATTGCCGAGGTCACCGTTTTGTTGCGGTCTACTTCACATTCCTTTTCAACAGAAATGGTCCTCTTTAAAACTTTTTTTTAAAAAGATATTTCTTACTGAATTTTTTTCTCTTTTCCCAACAGTTCATTTTTTCTGGTTTTGCTGTAGGGGACTGTAAAAAACACCAAAGGGTTTTTGACAACACCGTTTTTCCATTTACCACTTTACTTAAGAATTTTTTGATTTGTCAAAGGTTTTGGGTCAGTTTTGTGAATACAGCTATATTATGGTCCTTTGGAACGAAATGTGGGTTTTAAGTGGGATTTTTTTCCCTCACAATTTTTAATAGTGGGAGAAGTCATATTTTTTAATTTTTTGGGGGGGTTGTAGCTGGAACGCAAAAATCATGTCCTTTGGAACAAAAAAGTGGGTTCTAAGTGCATTTCTTTTCCCCCCCAAATTTTTAAAATGGGGGAGAAGTCTTTTTTTAATTTTTTTTGGGGGCGCTGCTTTGAAAAAATTCAGGCCAATAAAAAATTTTTTTCGACAAATTTTTCTTTTGCAAAGGGGCCACGGGAATTTTTGGGGGGGGAAAAAGGTAAAAAATTTTTAAAAAAAAAAAAAAAAATTTTCCAAAGGGAAAAAAAGGCACAAAGGGGGAACTTTTAAAACGTTAAAACCATAAAAAAAAATTTTTTTCCCGTTTTTTCTTTAATTGTCCGACCAAGGGGGGGGGCAAAACGTAAGGCATGAATGGAACTAGAAAAACTTGTTTTTCAAACTTTCTGCACTCCCCGTTAGCAAACCCCTTTAAAAACTTAAAAAAGGGCCCTAATTTACCATTTTTTTTTTTTAAAAAACCCTTCATTCAAAATAGGAAAAAAACGAAGACAAAGGGTTTTAAAAACCGACCCCAAATTGTTAATTTTGGGCTGGGTTTTGGAACAGGAACAAAAAAAGAACCATTTTCCCAAAATTTTTAAAATGGGTTAAAAAAGGGGCTTCCTTTTTTCCCCCTTTTTAATCTTGGTCCGCATTTTAAGGGAACCTCCCCCTTGCCGGCGGGAAAGGGGTTTTAATTCCGTTCCCCATTTTTGAAATTTTCTTTTTTTCCTGGGGATTTTTAAATTTTTTTTGGGGGGCCCGCCGGGTTAAATGTAATCCCCCGGGGGGTCCAGGGCAGGGTTTAGTCAATGTCCATTTTAACTAAATGGTGTTGAAAACTCCTTTTTTTCCGGGACTTTTTAATCTGGGGGCAGCGGTTTAATGGGCTACTGTGGGGCCCGGACAGGGACAGTATTTGTCCCCGTTCAAATAAAATGGTGGTTTTTAAAACTCCTTTTTTTTCCGGCACTTTTTAATCTGTGGGTAAAAGGTTTAAGGGTATGCTCGGCCGGACAGGGTTTTTAATGCCTTCAACTAAATGGTGGTTCAAAAAACTACTTTTTTCCGGGACTTTTTTTAATTTTGTGGGCGAGGTTTTTAGGGTCAGCTGCGTTCCAGACGGGGAAATTTATGTCCAGTAAAGTAAATGATGGTTTCAAAAATATGCCTTCTGGGACTTTTTAATTTTGGGGGATGCAGGTTTTAAGGGGCTGCTGTGGTACAAACAGGGATTGAATGGTGTTGCTTTTTTTTTGTGGCTTTTATAGCCTAAGTTTGTGAAGATTACAGGTATCCATTTATGTTGTTGTTAATTCCCGCTTCTCCACCCCCGTTTGGGGGAAGAATAAGGTGTTGTTGCTTTCCCCTAGACTTTAATGGTCTCGCTTAATCGACTGCTCACAAACGAAAAACCTTTTCGATGGGGGCCGATTCGACCCCCCCATTCATAGCCAACTAAACGCCAACACATTTTAAAATAATTCAAAAAATATAGGTCAGTTGTTTTTTTTTTTTTTAAAATTTTTTGATTTATTAAACACATTTAAAAGGGGGAATATTTTTAAAAATTTTGGGAATTATAAATTTTTGTATTAATTGATAAAAATTTTTTTTAAATTTAATAATTAAATTTTTTGCATTGTAATTATCAAAATTACTTTTTATTATTGTAATGGGATTGTTGAGAAAGTTTTGGGGAATTTTAGCTCCACTTTCCCCTCGGGTCAGAAGCACATTAAAAGGTCTTCCTGTTCAGCAGTAATGCTCCAGTTTTGCAGATTTAATTCAAAAAGTTCTAATATTCAATTGGGTTTACACCCCCCCCGAACACCCTCGAAGCCCTTTATGTTTGGGCGCATTAGAAAGTTTGGGTTTCGAACAATGCGGGAAACACATTCCCTTTTAAGCCCAAACATCGTGCACCGCTCACTTTGGCGCAAATGGCAAAAAAACCCTTTCATACATGTCTCTCATAATGATACTCTTGGCACATAACTTTATCTTACAGTTTAAAGGGTTTAAAATTTGCTTTTTTTTTTGCCCAGAGTGGGTTTATCATTATTTTAATTACCTCTTCAAAAATTTTCTACACCATATTCCTTTCAATGCCTTTTGGGATTGTGTGGCAAATAAGTCAGAAACCCTTGCTTAACTTTTTTAAAATTTAACAAAATTTCATTAAAAAATTTAAAAATATATATCTATAATAACCTATTCTTATTAAATGATTTTTATCATGGGAATCAATAAAAGCCATATACAACTGTTTAAAAAATATTGTAAGTGGTTGTTTCGTTTTGTGCTTAACTTTACCTACACATTTATTTTACATTTATAAGTTCCAGTAAAGTCACCTTCGAAATTCCCTCAAGGGACCATTGAGCTCTTCTAGAGTCCTGAATGGCATGTATCTCTTATACAGCAATGTATGTTCCTCTTACCCTTTTTCACATGTTTGTAAAAGGGTTTTTCCCTTCAGGAATGTTTTTCCATGGTATTTTTGTCCCATAATCTAAAAGCAGTGAAAAAGTTTAAATTTCTGGATGAAACAAGAATAATGGAATGTAGAAAATGGAAATGGAAACAATAAAGTTACATTGTGGCGCCATCAGTGGAAGACACCTATATGTCTAATAAAATGGTTTATATGTATAATAAAAGATCAAAAAAGATTTTTAAATGATGCAGGGGGTTTATTTCTATTATAAACTAATAGTTTAAAAAGGACTTAGGTTGATAACATATTTCAACACTGATACACCTCTTTTATCCCCGTTAAAGGCGTAATAAAACAGATATTAGACAGTAAGCTCAGTCTTTACTAGGGACCCAAAGGGGTTCCCTCAGCAAAAATGGGCTGGTTTTTTGTTCTACGTAATCCAATTGAAATTAACAAAGAGCCTTCACTTCTTTCTGCCAAAAGATACAGATGGTTTCCCATTGGAGTTGTACTCTGATACAGTTGTTGCTTTTCGTTCTACCAGTGCTATATGGCTCATTTCTGGATCATGTCATGTGCCACGTATTGGGTGTAACACGGTGGATGTAATACTCTTCTGACAAATACTTCATAGAATTAACTGATAACTTTCAAACGAGAACTGTAGCAAATATCCTTTTAACAAGCCTATAAGCATTTGGCTGAGATAATCATTTTAGCAATGCAGACTTGAAAAGTGTGCTACTGTATGCTTATGCAATTTCTATTCATGCTGTGCAAATTAATGACTGAAATATTTTTTCTCATTTATCACAGTTTATTGGCAAATTATATTCCTGATAACATGCAGACATTATGAAACTGAAGGTGTATTAGTTTATGCATAAAACCAAAATAAACCAACAGTGACTATGATGCCTTTGTCTGAGTGCCTACTATAACATTACCATCTCTCCTTCCACAGTTGTACTATATGTAGCACAGGCAGAACTTTTTGGTGCAATTTTCATATTTCCAGTTGTTTTCCTTCCTAACTGCAGGTTTTGTAAATGCACGTTTTCTTTCTGAGTGGTTGGTCTTTTCCTGATGTGAATTACAGATGTAGCATGACCGTGATATCACGGCTTTTTGTGTTATCTGCTCTCATCTGCAAACAAAGACCATTGAAAAACATTGAAAAAGTAGAGATAACACTCTGTGCTGTGATATCATGGTGCAATATCTGTTATGCTTAGTTCTGCTACAACTGTAAGAACTGTCATATGTGCTTTGGGCATTCAGATGTCTCCTTCTGCTGTTCCACCTTTTCCCTTGTTCTCTCTTACACTTAGGGAGACTTGTATAAAAGAAGTTGCATCGAAGTGAATTATCACATCTAGTTTTCAGTGTGTAATGCACCTGAATGAATGAAAGTGTTTTTTGTGTGATTATAAATGAGGTCTAAAGTTTGACACGCCTCGCCTGTGTGGTTGGCGCATTAAGAAACTTAGGTGCATTAGTAATGTGCCTAACACGTATAAAGGCTATAGATAGGCTGGAAATAAGAGAAAAGTCATTATAATAGCATGTCAGTGAATAGAAACTATGGTACTGATCCTGCTTGGTGGACCACAGGTTACAGCAAGACCTGTGGTGTGCTGGTTCTTGCTGCATGTAGAATCAAGGGTGAGAGCAGCAAAAATAATCAGTCAAAATAATCAGTCAAAATCAGTAAAAAATCAAAAAATCTGAACAATAACATCAGAGGGTTATTTATTGTAAAATTAGTTTAAGATTCTATTAATTTGAAATACATTTTATAGGAGATAGTTTCATAATTTTGGGATCTCATATATTTTTATATTAATTTTATAAGATAACACTTTATTAAAGTTAAATAATCACATTTATAAAGTTTGATCATTATCATAAATTCATTTTATTATTGTACTAGTGTAAGTTGAGAAATAATGGACATTTCTAGCTCCACTTCGACTGCTCTGGCAGATGACATTAAAATAGGCCTGTCTGTTTGAGCAATAATGAGCCTAGTTTTTTGCTGACCCACATTCAGGCGCAGCTTGAAGCTCCAGGACCCTAGTGCAAAAAGTGAAATGGGCCCCACAGTTAATATGTGCCACTTACAATGCTGGTATCTCCTTATGTGACAGAAGGGCTTTTGGGCCCTCTCAGGCTGTAGGGCCTAGTAGCGACTGGTACCTCTGCACCCCCTATAGTTACGCCCCTGCGCATTTATATTTGTGTCTAATTTTACGAGTGTTTTCGACACACCTCCAGATTGCACCCAGAACACCCCCACATGTTAGGTGCATTAAAAAGTGTTGAGGCTTGCGAACAATGCGCCTAACACATTCGCTTAGTGCATTATACATCACAGCCCGCTTACTTTTGGCACATTTTACTCTAGAAAAGGGAGAAAAACCCTTTTATACATGTCTCCTTTAGTGCTGAAAAAAGCAGATCATGCAGTTTAGTCAATCATAGATATGAAGCACTGGGGGCACATAAAGAAAGAGGTTTTGCAGCAGCCAAGTTGTGAATTACATGGAATAATAGTGAACCCTCTGCTGCAGGTCATGAATAAAGCCGCCCCACTTGTGGCCCTATGCCTTTACATGGTCACAGAATTCCTTGCCAGCTTCTAGTAAAGAATAAATGATCCCATGTATAAGGCAGTCTTGTTTCAAGTATTTTAATTTTAGCAGTCAATTGCAGTAGTATAGCAAAGTTCTAATGCAGAAGTCTAAAATGAATTTAACAAATCAGCAAGCTATAAGTTACGCTAAAATACTGCACATTAGTTAGACTTGATTGGTAAAGTAATTGTAATTATAAACCAACTAGCAAGAGATAAAATATGCAATTAAGTGAAGCACAGACTGAATGCCTCTGGCACTATTCACTAGCCATACAGCAAGTCATTTTAATAGCTCTATCCACACAGAATTGGCAAATACTGTCTACACTATGTATTTTATCTGTGGAAGTAATGTGATGGATTATCTGTGAAAAAAGTACAGATAGCTAAAAATGTTTAAAATGATCGAATGAATAGACCTAAAAGAGAACATTTTATCTGCCGTAATGTGAGTCATATCCAGTGCCAGTGACTAATACAAGATAGAAACATTGCAATTAACATTACCCAAGAAGAGAAATGGTCTTCTGGTGGATCGTACAATGCCAGCCAATGAACAAGCACTCTCATCTGTGTGCAGTGCTATAAATCATTCTTTTTGGCAGCATATCTTTCTATGTAAATAGGGAATGGTCAGCCAACAAACATACACATCTATAGGCAGAGGGGTTTGAAGGAATGATTGCAAGAATGATTATTCATTCCAATTGCCTTAAGAAAATTTAACTGTATGAGCACTGATTGACTTCTGTATCAGCAATTGGTGCTCATTAAAGAGGACTTATGACATTTCCTGATATGTTTGTTTTAGTAAATCCTTGTGTTCCCTATAAAATAATTCTGGAGCATCTTCTCTGATAACTTGGTTTTATGTTGTTCCTCTATTATTCCTTCAAGAGATTTATGACTCAATCTTTTAGATACATGTTACTAATGGGGGGATATAACCGGTCTCAGATTGGGGGACCATGGGGCCCACAGGGGAGTTGATCTTGGGGACCCACCCTACAGCTACTGCACATGAAAATATTACTTGTTAATTTTTAGGCCTCTCAGAAATAAATGAATGCATTTTACTACATAATACAGTGTGTAAAACAGAACTATATGGTGCAGTACTCAGTAACAAGTACAGCACAGTCTCCTAGGGGGTTATAGAGGAAAGAGAACTAACCCCCTGGGGATTGTGCTACGGCTATGGACTGTGCCCCTCAGAATCATATTACCAGTACGCTAGGCAAGGCTTCAAATAAGTAGGTAGGCAAGGCCCTAGGTACGTAGGTAAATGGACAAGGCCCCAGATAGCTAGTTAAGCCCTACTCAGGTAGGTAGACCCTCTCTGGATAAGTTGGTAAGACGTAGGTAGATAGACCGGCCCCAGACAGGTTGGTGGGTAGGCACAAGGTATGTAGGTTGGTAGGTTGGTAGGTCCCAGTTAGGTAGATAAATAGGCCCCAAGTAGGTAGGTATGCAGTAGGTAGGCCGCAGTTAGGTATGTAGGCAGATGATAGGTTGGCCCCAGGTAGGTAGGTGGGCCACAGGTAGGAGGTAAGCAGTAGGTAGGCCCCAATAAGGTAGATAGATAGGCCTCAGCTAGGATGCTGGTGGGCCCTAGCTAGTTAGCTAGATGATGTTGCCAGGTAGGTAGTAGGTAGGGTCACAATACTGAAAGAAAAAAAAAAAACAGCTCACCTCTCTCCTGTTCCCCTGATACAACAAGCTGCAGGCCAGCTTCAAGTGGAGCCCAACGTAGGTGGCGTGATGATGTGACATCACTGGACTGCCTATATCAGCACTGGAGGCCGACACCTGGTAGGCTTAAGGCATAAGGCCTTAGGCCTATCAGGCTGAATACCGGCAGAGCACCAGCGGCTAAGACTGCACAGTACCGGCAATTGAGGCTATATGCCCTGCCTCTGAACACTCCGAACAGTGGGCCCGGAGCATTCTGAGGTAGGATATGACTGATGGGCCCTCTGTGGCGGCAGCGGTACTCCACTGGAGCGCAGGGCCTATTGGGGGCGGGGGAATTTACTTCCTTCCCAGTGGGCCAGTCCGACTTTGGTTGTACCTTTACAGACTGACATTGTCCAATCAGTGCAGGGACACACCTTGCAGTGGTTACACCCAGCTGAGTGAGAAGATGCTACAGAATTATTATTTCACAGGAAATACAAGAATTTACAAAAACAGACATGACAGTAGATGGTACAGTTCCACTTTAAGTGTAGGAAATGCCTGTTTAAAAAGATCTTTACTCTTAGATCTTCAAAGGAAGATGGTTGGTAGTCACCACAGTGAAGTTTTAAGTAGTAGGAAAGTAGAATAGGAAGACCAGCTGAAAAGAAATTTACAAGACTGCATTTCCTTATTGTGACCAAAAATTACAAGCAAACCTTTCTTCTTTGATTGCACAGTGTTATATAAAACATAATATTATCACTGTCTCAGGTTTAGTCGTGGCTTCAGATGGTAGTAATGCTATGTCTTAAATTTGTGTCTGTGCAGGGGATTTAGAACTCTATAACAGAAAACCAAAACTCCAACCACTATCTGACATGAAATCGGAATAAACCTTACCTGTTTTAGGTCAATTAGGATTACCAAAATTATTTATATTTGCCAAATGCCAGAATAGTGTGAGAGAGAATATTTAAGGCATTTTTTATTACTTTCTGCAAGGTCAAAAGTTTACATACACTAGGATTACTATGCCATTGAACAACTTAGGAGAGCCCATATGATGATGTCATGTCTTTGGATGCTTCTTATTTAATTAGAGACACACCTGTGGATGTATTTAAAAGCACACCAGAAACACACTGCTTCTGTGTGTAATATCATAGGAAAGTCTAAAGAAATCAGCCAAGATATCAGGAAGAGAATTGTGGACTTGCACAAGTCTGGATCATCCTTGGCTGCAATTTCCAGATACCTGAAGGTGCCTCTTTCATCTATACAAACAATTATACGCAAGTACAAACAAGATGGGAATGTTCAGCCATCATACTGTTCAGGAAGTTGTGTCTCAGAGTTGAACATGCTTTAGTCCAATATGTGCAAGTACAAGTGCAAAATACCTTGTGAAGAAAGGTCACTATGCCAGGAAGAAGCCATTACTTCGAAAGAAGCAAAGCATATAAAAGCCAGATTAATGTTTGTAAAAGCACACAGAAACAAAGACCTACATTTTTGGAGACATGTGTTGTGGTCTGACGAAACTAAAATTGAACTGTTTGGCAACAATGACCATTGTTACATTTGGAGGAAAAAAGGAGAAGCTTGGAAGCCTAGGAACACCATCCCAACTGTGAAACATGGGGTTGGCACCATGATGTTGTGGGGTTGTTTTGCTGCAGGAGGACTGGTGCACTTCACAAAATAGATGGCATCATGAGTAACGAAGATTATGTGGCAATACTGAAGCCACAACTAAAGACATCAGCCAGGAAGGAAGCTTGGGTGGAAAAGGGCCTTCCAAATGGACAATGACCTGAAGCATACTGCCAAACTTGTTACAAAATGGCTTAAGGATTACCAAGTCAATGTTTTGGAGTGGCCATCACAGAGCCCTGATCTCAATCCTATTGAAAATGTATGGGCAAAGCTGAAAAGGCAGTTGCAAGCAAGGCGACCAACTATTGTGAGAAGCTTGTGGAAAGATATCCAAAACGTTTGACCCAAGTCATACAGTTTAATGGCAATGCTACTAAATTCTAATGAAATTTATGTAAACTTTTGACTTTGCAGAAAGTAGTAAATAGTGGTTGGAGTTTTGGTTTTCTGTTACAGAGCTTTGAATCCCCTATATAGACATATATACATATGTTAGCAAATTAATTAGCATATAATTTTTCCTTATGGTGATAAACATTGATGTATCTCTTTGCTTAGGGGAAAGACAATCTAATACATTACACCATTGCATTGACTTCAATTAAGAATGTAATCACCAACTTAAATTTACATAACTGTTAGATGAGATG
This sequence comes from Phyllomedusa bahiana, assembly GCA_025379985.1. Lineage (NCBI taxonomy): Eukaryota > Metazoa > Chordata > Amphibia > Anura > Hylidae > Phyllomedusa > Phyllomedusa bahiana. The sequence goes on from JAODAL010008108.1 coordinate 108,135, forward strand.
TATGCATCATATTTGGAAAATTCAAATCTAATAAGAATTTTTACACCCCACACACACACCACACACACACACACACACACACACACACACACACACACACCACACAAAACACACACACACACACACACTCCCTGCTCCCTTGTATCTCTGTGTTACACCATCAGAAACAGCAGCATGGAGGCCATTTTACACCACAGCTATACAGTTTAAGCTGTGAATTAATCATTGGGAAAAAATGTAATACTTTTTTTCAGCTGTCTCTGTGTATGAATCTCTGTCTTTGTCTCTCTTCAGCCACTACTACTTTCCCTCCCCATAGACTATTATGAACAGCATGTAACCTGGTCCCGCAGTCAGTCAATAATTGAATCAATTATGTTTTTGTTTTTTTTTACATAAACTGTGGATTTATTTAAGGTGTGTTGAACTACTTATGGCCATTTTAGAGGTATATACCTTTTATTTTTTTTGGTACAGTTTACTTCAATGTACTTTTGATGGAGATGGCAAATAAAACTCTGGTCCTAGTAGATTCCCCCTTAATGTTATCTATACACTTAGGAATCTTAGACATATTAAATAAAACATTCAAATTATTCTTACTATCTCCATCATATCAATTTCTGGTGATACTTCAACTATTTTAGATGACAAAAATGGGAGTAGCACATGAAAATAGGAATAAGAGGAAAATGAAGTTCCAGTTTCTAAAAGAAATATATAGACTAATAATTTATAATGTAAAAGAGTAGATAAGAAGTGTAATCGTATATATGTAAATAAGTAATAAGTATCGAGTGAAAATTCTATTATATAGTCGCACTGGAAAAATTTTAACAAAATGTCAAGAACACAGCTGTACTAATAAATGCTAATAGACATAGAATGTACAATTGATAAGTAATAATTGTACTATTTAGGCTGAAATACAAGCAACCTGCTGCAGAATCAAGTGACAGATCTACCCTGACAGTTCACATGGCTATTTTAGCATTGCTATCATGTTTGTCAAACTGGAAACACTCATTTCACAATCACACTGGGAAAACTCTTTTATATTACACTTAAGCTGGAGACCTATGTTAATTGTTATGTGATTTCACAAATCCCCAAATTTACTCAGCTAATAATTAAAAATAACCACCGTACATGTTTTCAGACCTGGAATTGCTTATTACTATTATCTGAGAGGAAATTAGTTACTGCAATAGTACTGAATTTGTTTATTTAACATTACTTTTGAAACCTAAGTTATTAAAATGCACCTCACCATCTAACATAACCACGTACAGTAAAAAGTATTAAAAAAAAAATCACAAGTGAGAAAAGTAGTAATAACTTGCAAAAGTCTGTCTTCTTCATGAGTGAAAGACAGCAAATTGCCCTTCACGGGTGAGGTGCAGGTATTTGATTTATTCTGCAGAGATTCATTTCATTTCATTGTAAATCAGACTGCTTAATTTTACATTTTCCCTGCATGCTATCGAAGGGGACATCTGGGAGGACACTGTAAGAGTAGCTGTAGGAACCAGTCCGATCCCTCAACAAATTACTTTGCCATGTAATACAATATTCATTTTCCTGCTATTTGTTGTCATTTTGATAGCATTTGACACCCTATGTCTATCCTTTTTAGCAGGGATTGCATGAAGCTGCCAAGAAAACTTTACTATATAAAATAGAAGTGAATAGTAGCAGAAGATAAAATATATTAATATAGATAGGTTTATAATACTTATACACTGCATTCCTTTTTTCACTACATAAAGATATAGTTGTCTGTAAGAAATAGAAATTTAGAATTCTACATTTTAATTTGCTTGGAATGAAAATGAGCAAGATATTTATGGAAATTGTATTTTTGACAAGGACATAAGGCATTGTAGATAGGGGGTCTGGACAAGCGTAATAATTTACAGCACGTTACATAAGGTTATAGACGCTTCTGTACTTGGTGTGTGGTCACAGTTGCAGCCAACTCTTTTAGGCAGGAGAAGAAAAGACTGTTCATATGATTTTTATTTATAGTCTCATATTTCTTTTCAGAGAACAGTGCATTAATGTAAGCTATTGAGTGATCTTCATATGTGAAACATTTGGGTATGCCTCCCCAAAAAGTGGAAACCCTACTTAATACCACAGATATTCCATAGTACAGAGTGTTAGGACATTAGGTCCACCAAAAAATGTATTACAGATGTAGCACAGATAAATTTGACAGACAAAGCACCATGACATCACCACAAAGAAGGTTATCTTAACTTGTTCAATGTTTTTAATGGTTTTTGCCTGTGATCAAAGAACAAATAGTATGGAAAGCCATAATATTCATAGGTTCTTAGATATATTTAAAAATGAGAGAACTCCTATCTGTAGTATACAACATGAGTAGTGTTGATCGAACTGTTTTAGAAAAGTTAAGTTGTAGTAGAACTTCTCGAATTTTTAGAACTTGTACCGAACCGAACATTTTACTGTTCATTTGAGTAAAGTTCTAGTGCTATACGCCATTTTCAGCGGCTTTGTGTACTTTTTGCGGCCATCCAATCACCTTTCTGGACTGTTGGTGGCCATCCAATCAGTGCAGTGCACAGAGAAGTGTCAAAAACATCATCGCGGGAGGTTTAGGGCTCTGTTGGTGTAACTAACATGCCCAAAGTTATATATATTTCACTGTTTTTTTTCAGTTTTTTTTTCTGTCACTTGGGGCCCAAAATTTTTCTTCAAAAGGGTTGTTCCCAAAACCCAATTTTATGTTATGGATGGAAATTTCCCAAAGTTTTCCCCTAAACCTACATAGGTAAAAATTTTTTAAAACCAAAAACATCTTTCCCTTTTGACTTTAAATGGGGTTGAGTTTGAGTTCTAGTTTGAAAAAAACCCTCGAACCGAACACACTAAAGTTCGAGGCTCTAATAGAACTAGAATTTTTTACTGCTCGCTCATCTCTAAACATGAGTAAATATAGTTTTTCTTCAGAAATATAGTTTTTCTTCAGACACTTTACCCCATTGCTTTTTCCCAAAGGCATGAAAACCAGTAAAAAAAAATTTTTAGTTTTTTTCCCTAATGTTAAATGAAAGTTTCCCCTTTTTTGAGGGTTTTTTTAAAAAGCCAGCCCTCCCAATGTAGGAATTTTTCCCAAAACAAAAACCCTATTTGGGAATCCCCTTCCCTTTGAAATTTATTTGTAATATGTCCAGGAATTTGTGAGGGGAAAAAGGAAAAAAGGATTTTTTAAATGTTTTGTTATGGAAGTTCATAATTCATATGCTAGAAGACTTGCAGTGAAGCTCTATAATCTTTACTGGTGAATTCCACAGCAGCACGAGTGCAGTAAAAAAAAAAAAAACCCTTTTCCCTTAATATAGAACTCACACCCATGCTATCAGCTTTGAGCTGATGTCCTTGTTCCTAATGGTTACATCTCCATTAAAATCCTTTTTTGGGTTGTTTTACATTTCTAGAACCCCCTTTCCATGATTTTAATATTTTAAAATTTCTAATATTAAACTATATGCAACAGGGGGGAAAAGTTTAAAGGGGGCATTTTAAAAGAACACCCAAAAAATTAATTTTTTAAAATATTTTTAAAATTAAAATTGGGGAGGTGTGACACTTACTATTGGAGAAAATTTTTCCCTCAAAACTTTAAAGTAATTGACAACATTTTTAGAAATTCAGGGTAGAAACCCTTTAGCAAGTTTTTGAGAGTGCCCCACTTCCCAACCCAGGTGAGCTTGAATATTTCGCTCCAGGTTATAGAAGTTTTAACCAACATATCAGGAGTCACAGCTTTCGTTTCCCAACAAGTGTTTTCTCTCAGTGTTTTTTAAGTTTTCCATTCGTGTTCCCAAAAATTTTTTCCCTTTTTAATAGACTCCATAGGAAGAAATCTAATAGTTCTATTCTAAAAAATGATGGTTTTACCCTTTTTGGGACCCTGATTAGGTTAATATTTTTACTATTTTGCCATGGGCAAATTTAAAACTTTTCAGTTCTCTATCTATTAAAACACAAAAAGGGTAATTTTTAAATTAAAACAAAACTTTAACCTTTTAAAACACCTTTTTTAAAAAACCGGGATCTCTACCCTTCATCTTTTAAAACCTTTTTTTGGCTTCTGAAAGAGGGAATAATTTTCCCTTTCTATAAAAAAAGGGTTCTGGGGGAAACCCCCCCTATTAAAACAAGGGGGGCCTTATTTTCTATAGAAAAGTACTAGCTTCAGTAAGGGCCCCCAACCCAAAACTACTTGGGCTGTCGCCCCTAATCCCCATAGACACAGAACAAAAAAGGGCCCCCCCTTGTGACACCGTCTGAAGCAGGGGGAACTTTTTGACAGAGGTGAGAGACAAAATTTTAAAAAACGTCATCCCTTGCCCTCGCGACATTTTTCCCCCAGCAAACCTGGTTTTTATAAAGGGCTTAGGGTCCGATCAATGTGGTCTGGCCCCACTTCTTTTTTATCATGTTAGGAAAACCCCCCTTTAGGTGCTCCCCCAATTAGCCATCAGAGAACCAAAAAAGGGCCCTCCCCTTTCCCGCGCGCGCACACTTTAACTTTTGTCCTGTTTAAAGGGCTCCCACCATGCCTCATGAGCCAAAAAATTTTCAGTAAATTTCCCCCACCCAAATTAAAGGGCTTGCCCCCCATTTTACCGTACTTCCGTCCCAATCCCACTGAACCAACAAACCCCTCCCCCTGATTTGGGGGATGGGCTTCCGTCTCATTTCTTTATAATATTGCAACTCGGGGCCTCCCCTAGAATGTCAAAAGCAGAATAGGTATCACTTACACAGCACCCCCTCCCCATTTTTTGTAAATTTCCCCATAACCCCCTTTCTTAAAATATTTATTTTGGCATATTCATTGGGAATATAACCCCACTGTCCCAAGTAAAACCCACGGGTATATTATCTTCCCAAAGCACTTCTCTATGTATGTAATATCCCTTTTTCATTCCAATCGAGTGCGGGCCCAAATTAAATACATTTTTTTTCCCCATTTTGCATTGTATATTTTTTGTTAAGGCTATTTCATAAATTTATTTCTCTTTCACATGTAATTTTTCCCAAATCATTTTAAAAATTCTGTAGGCTCTATGGTAGCCCTCCCTCCCCCCCCGTCTGACCTCAAAAATTTCCCCATTGAAGATTCTCCCCTAGGCTCACACCCTACCCTTTAAAACCCCCATGTCAAAATTGCGGCATGTAAGAACTCCAGTACCCTCAAATGCCACCGCATCCGCTGATCCGCCCTCGACTAAAACCAGCCCCGAAAGCAGGAACAAAAAATCTTACATCATGAGTACATACATAAAATTAGTCCCTTAAAAAAGAAATTATACATGCCCCCAAATTTGTTTAATAAAAACCCGGGGTGGCCCTCCTTTGATGAGTATCTGTCATCTTTACAGCCCCCCAGGGCCCATGGGGAAAAAAGGGGTTTTAGGGGAGTTGGAAGGGGGGGGGGAAAAAAAAAAAAAAAAAAAAAAAAACACATATTATGAACCCCTGTTTGTTTCCCCATAGTTATATATTCAACTGTGCTATAATTTTCCCCTTGGAACCCTACTTAATCACATATATCATGTTTCTTCAAAAAAATTTTATATAGGGGAAACAGCAAGGGTCAAAAAAAATGCCCAAAATGAAAAACCCCTTTTTTTTTGGCCCTTTAGGTTTCAATGTATTGAGTCCCGTGTATCCATTTGCCTTTTCCCTGCCAAAAAAACTATATCCCAAAATTTCCCTTTTTTTCCCGTTTGTTTTTCACACAATGCCCCCAAAAATTTTTGCACCTTATTTCGCCATTATTTTATTCCAAAAAAAAAAAAGTGTCTTGCTGGGGGGGTGTTTCCCTCTAATTTTAAAAAGTACTCAGATGTTTCGAGAAAACCCCGACCGGGAAAATCCCGTATTGGGTTTTTTCCCCCATAGATTTTTTGGGAGGTACACATTTGCCCCATTTTTAAACCCCCCCTCTGGGTTTTTCAAATTTATGAAATTTTTTTTCTCAAATCTTTAAAGGGGGTTAAAAAAATCTTTAGTTTTCCATTTTGAATGGACAGAATGAAAAAGTTGGGCCCAGGGAAAATTTTAGCCTACCACCGGAGACTGCAAACCCTGTTTTTTTGGGCCTCTCCCCCAAAATGGGCTATGTACAAAAATTATCCCCCAAGAATTTTTTCCCCCTTTTTTATTTGACACTTGGGTATTTAGAAAAACCTCAGAGAATACTGGGGGGGTCTGCTTCCGAATTGCCAATGTCTTCCCAAATATAGCTCTCATTTATCAGCCCCCCATCATTCCAAAGGGACCTATACAACGAATTAAATTTTTTTTTTTCTTTTCTTTTTACTGATTAACCCCTTTTCCCACATTTTTCCGTAAATCATACAGCCAATGTCGGGGAGGGGTTCCCCCAAAAATTTCCGTTTGAGGGACGTTTTAAGGGATCCTTTTCGCGATTTACAAGCTGGGTTCCGGCAAGATGCAAGGGATGGAAACCCGCGGGTATAAATTAAAACCCCTGGGGGTCCCTGCCGCTTTTCCCCCCCGGCCCGGGGTAACCCACCCGGCCCCCGGGGGATTACCCCCCCGATGTCGCGACATCGTGGTCGCGACATCGCGGGCTGGGGGGGCAGGAGTGAGCTCCTGCTGCCGGGGATCCGGCGCAAATTTAAAGGCCCCTGAGGCCCCCTAAATGGGTCTCCCACCAGGCAGCACGGATGTTTAATGACAGCATCCGGGTTGGTTGGGGGGACGTTCCCGATGGGCCCCCAATGCATAAGGGGGTTTTGTTTCCCAAAATGAGGTTTTTTTTAGGGGTATTTATTAAGTTTTTTGGAAACCCTTTGGCTGTCCGAAACCTGAAAGGCCCCTAAATAAAAAATTTTAATGAAAAAGGGGGACCCAAAAGTCCAGTAGGGCTCCCCCTATTTGGGGCTTTGGGTTTAGCCAAAAAAATTTCACTAGGGCCAAAAATAAAGGGAATCTCAGAAAAAGGCAAATTGGGGAATCAATTTAATTTTTCATTTTCCCCGATCAAATTTTTCCCTTTTTCTTTTTCAATTTTGTAAAATTTGGAAAAACTGCAAAAAAAGTTAAAAAATTTTTAAATTTCATTCCACTTTGCTTTAAAATTTCCCGTGAAAAACCTAATGGGTTTAATAAATTCCCAAATTTCGGTTTTTTAATACTTTAAGGGGTGTAGGGTTTTTAGATTTAGGTCAATTTTTGGGGTATTTAAATACAGGGTCAATCAAAAGTCACGTTACAACGGGGGTAGGGCCCTAAAAAAATTTTATATTTCAAATTTTTTTTTGGGAAAAATTTTAAAAATTCTACTAAATTTTTTAAACCCCCCAATGTCGTTAAAAAAAAAAAAAAAAAAATTTTTAAAAAAAAGATGGGAAAAATACAGAAAACATATTTGGAGATGTAGCTATAAACTATTTTTTAGTGGAATTAACTATTGGGCTTACAGGGAGAAAATTTTTTAATTTTAAAATTTGGGAAATTTTTAAAATTTTTCACCTAATTTTTATTTTTTTCACAAAAAAAACAAAACATTTTTTTGGGCCCAAAAATTTTCTTCTATTTTTAAAGCAAAAAAGGTCACGAAGGGGAAAAATATCTCTGAATCACGGATAGGGTTAAAAATTTTCAAAAAGTTATTTCACATAAAGTGAAAATGAAGTTTTCAAAATTTGGGGTTGGGCAGAAAGGCCAAAAATTGGGTCCGGGGTAAGGGGTTAATAAATGTCCTCTGTCAAATGGTCAAAACCCCTATTAAAAAGCCTTCCCAAAAAATTTTTTAGGTAACCCCTTTCCTTTAAAAGTGCATTTAACTTTTTACAAATTTTTCATTGAAAACCTTAATGTGGAAAAAATTTTTTCGGCCTAAAAAAATTTGGGCCCATGGGAATCCCCTTTTTTTTGTGAAGGTTTTGGGTTTCCAACTTGAGAAATTTTAAAACAAATAAAAATTTGGTAGCCGTTTTTTCCGAAATATCTTTGTCCCGGGAAATTTTTCTTATTTTCATTCCCCAAAATAATTTCAAGATCCCAAAAAAATTTAAATTTTTTTCTGATGGGGGAAAAATTTAAATGTGAATTTAACCCCAAATTTTATTTTTTATTTAAATCTAGATACAAAAACCAGATAATTTTTCCCCTTTCCAAACCCCAAAAAAACTGAATATCATCAATAAAGCGCCCCCCAAAATAAAATCCGATCTGTGAATTTTTTCAAGGTGTTCAGAAAAAACAATAGCATCCTTCCCACCCAACCCAAAAAAAGATTAGCAAAAACTTGGTTTCAAAAGACCCGTTCCCCTGGGCCGGGGGTCTTTTATTGGTGATTTAAAAGGGGGCCATTTAAAAAAAAAAAATAGTTATGTGTCAAAACAGAAACAAATAGCTGTAAAAAAAAATCATTTTTATTTCCCTAAATTGTTGTACCTTTTTGTGTTCAAAAAAAAAACTTGATTGCTTTTTAGGCCCCCGGTCATGTCTGGTTACTGTATTTGGGCTTTACGTCTAAACTTGCAAAAAAGTGTTCTCTCAAATCACCACCCAGATCTTTTTAAATTTTCATCACAGGGTCCCTTTGGGATTTTTTAAGATATGAAGGGAAGGCCAGTGACAAAGGGGATTTAGTTACGATCAAATTTGTGTGGGTCCTTGTGTTTAAAATTTTTTCTACCCGAGACTATCGGTTTTCCCGGTATTGGCCCCAACTCTTTATGCACTTTTGGGGTTTTTGCATAAAAGGTAGCAATTTGTTGGATTCACATTTAGCATAAATTTCTTCTCCCCCTCAGTAATTTAAATTTTTTTTCAAATTTCCCCCAAACCAAAATCCCTTTTTAAGTCCTTCAGATTTTCATTGGTTGGGGCTTTTGGAAGCCTCTCAATGTTTGAATCCCAAGTATTCTCTTAACCCTCGCTCTATAGTAAATTTTATTTAAGATGACAATATTACCAAACCCCTTTTCATGGGGTTTTATTTCTACTCCCCGTTAGATTGTATTTTTACAAAAACTTTCTTTTCCCCCATTTTTAAATTTTAAAAAAGAGGTTGGGCGTCTGAGTGCTAAATTTTTTATGTCTTGCGTTACTATTTCCACAATTTTTTGGAGATTATGTGATTAGGATTAAAACACCAACCAATAGGTGGTAAAAATACAACAGTGTCTAAAGATGTTCTTAGGAGCTTTGGATGAAACCTAGGGTTCCCTTAGACTCCATCACTAGTCCAATTTTTTTTTTCTTTCCCCAGTTCCCACCCGGGCCCTATTAAAAAAAGTTTCCAGTCTTTTTATCTAACTTTTTCTTAACCATGTTAGAAATATACGGTGTCACCACAGTATTCTAGGCAGAGAACCTCGAAGCTACTGATGGCTCCAACTTACTGTAATGGCTGGAATAACATAAAGCAAAAAGATTTTAATACTTACGGCCTAACAGTGTTAAAAACCCAAAGGGATTTAAAGGGGATTAAGATATACATAAATATTCGGGGGAATTTTTTGTTGCCCCCAGCAACCAATTAGAGCTTTAAATGGGAGCTAAAATTGGTGGATATGGCAAAAAAGAAAGCCTTTAAAACCTTGGCCCGTTTTCCCTACATGAGGCCCCCTAATGTAAAAAAAGTGAATAGAAAACTTTAAACAAAAAACCTTTCATGTGATTGGGGATTTAAAGCAGAAAACAAGAAAACTCAAAGAAAAGAAGAAAAATGCCCAATTTTATGCTTACCCTTTTAAATTTTAAAGGGAATTCATTTAAAAAAAAAACGGGTTGTAGAAATTTTTGGGGTCTCTGATAAAGGGAAAAATATTTACTTGTTAGTGGTTGTTTGCCCCCCCCCTACCCGTAGTCACAAAGGGAAAACCTGTATTACTTCAGTTTGTAGCAAAATTTTTACAGATTATTAGTTTTCAAGTTTTCAAGAGATTCAAAAAGAACGTTGCTTGATTTTTGGTAGATAATTAAAACTTTAGAGCATGTGGGCAGTCGGTTTTTTGTTTTATTTATGCTTACCTTTTTTATAGAATTTTTTTTCTCTAGTTTAATTTTTTTTTTTGGATATTCTCTTTTCCCTTTTTTTAAAAACTAGAAATAGTATTTTTAGCCGCACTTCATTAAAAAGTGGGGACATAAATGGGGAACAAGGGGGCACGAGTTGGGTGGCAGGGGACACAAAACAGACTGATTTCTGTCTTTCACAGAAGGCAAACTCTGGAATGATGGCCCGACTGGGGGGGTCAAACATGATGAAAGGGTCCAGAATTATGGATGGGAGCCAAATTTGCAAAAAACAAATTAGTCTTCTAAAAAATGGTTATGAATTTGTATAAAGTGTCTAAAACGAAATGTTGGAGGGTCAGCCCCTTAAATGAAACCCCTTTTTGGGCAGGTAAGGTTTTTTAAAGGAAATAAAGTTCTTTTTTAAATTTTTTTCTTACTGGATCGCCCCTTTAAGACATTTTTTTTAGGAACTGTACTATTTGCTTACTATTAGTTATAGGTTTTAAACTCAGTTTGATAAAAATTTAAAAAAAAATAAAAAATTTAAAAATTTTGAACACACGCCCGTTCTTGGAGTTTTATTGACTGTTTCCCCAGTGCTTCTTTTGGGTTGTTTGTTAGATCAGTTGATCAGCCCTGTGATCTGTGATACACCCCGAACTATTGTACTTTCAGGGCAAAAGTAATCTGAAACACATTTTCTGCCATCTTTGTATCAGGCGCGTTCTTTTTCCCAAACTGAGTTCTGTTTTTATCCTAGTGATATGCAAAATCCCTTTTTCTTTTGTTTAAAGCCCTTGACCGCTAAAAAAAAATTTAAATGTATTTGAAATAGAAATTTAATTTTTTTATTTTTTTTTTTTTGTTTTTTACCCCTGCCCTTTTTGTAGTATGTACATAGTTGTAGTCTTTTTAAAAACGTGCCTGTCCCCTTTGGGGACTACAATTCTAATTCTAGATATAACCTATCTTATCTCTTTGGGGGGGAACCAGAGTACCTAGGGAAACCACACAAAGGGTGGAAAAAAAATCTGCGTGTTTTCCCGGGGTGGTTTCTGCAAAAGCCCCCATCGTTGCGGGCAATAGCATAACATTGAGCAGTGTGTTTCCCCCATAATTAAAAAATTTAAATTACTTTCACTAGATTCACTATGGTTTTGAAAAAAAAAACTGGTTATGTTCTAATTCAGGTTTGTTCTTACTTACATTACTTAAAAAAATTTGGGATAAATTTTTTGGTTGAAATTTGAGGATGAACAAAAAAATTTATTTATTTATTTATTTTTAATGCCTAAATTAGATTTTTGAAAAAACGTTTAAAAAATGTTAAAAGTTTCATACTGTTTTAAATGAATGAAAAAATTTCCCAAAAGGTGTTTATCCCTAATCAGCCCAAAATGTTTGGAGTCAAATTTTAATTTGGAATATAAAAAGTCCCCCTCATATGTGTTCACACTATGTCATCATTAGCCCAAGAAACACCCTTTCAATTTTTTTTTATACTTGTTTAAAGCGAGGTTCAAGCGGGTGCTCCAGAAGAAGTGGCCCCCGGGGTTTTTGAGTGTACGAGTGTCTAAATAGGTTGCAACGAGATACGGAGAGACTGGGGGAAAACACGAAAGGCAAAGAAGGGACATCCTTTGTCATCACACATGATGAGCTTATTGTAAACAATACCACAGAATGGTGTGAATGCCCCAAAATTTTTGCTTTTGTGAGTAGTGTATTAAAGGGTTGGTAGTGAGTAATAAAGGGGTTTTTGTGAGAAAGGCATGCTTGCATTAATGAGGACAAGGGTTGCCTTTGTCACAAGCAGTTAGCGTCCTTTAAATAATTGAAAAGGGGGAAGGGTTTTTCTTGTAGATGACCAAAATTTAAAAAGGCCCGGGGCGTGGGAAATATAATGTGATGGGCATCAATTAAATTTCAAAATCAAAAATTGAAAAGTTTTAAAAGGAAGCGATGTCCTTTGAAATGCAAAAATTTGTATTATACATTATGTATGATGGCCAATAAATAATTAGAGCTTACGTATTCGTTTTAAAAGTGGTCCCCAATGGAAGAATAATCAGCCGCCGATAACCCCAAAATTTTTGG